>VUQR01013811.1:33262-53052 GCA_015108515.1 Hemichromis elongatus | reverse complement strand
GCCCACCCTGTAATCTATCCCTGAAAGAAATCTCTGATGTGACACCAGCTTCTCCAATAAGAGAAAATAAAATGTCACATAAATGGACCAATCTTTTTCTTTTTCCCTACATGGTGCATGAGTCAAACAAGCAGCATTTGTTTTATGACACTGAGGGCATCATTGTTAACAAGACAGTGCAGTATATAGCACTGAAGACTCAGCTGTTGCTGTGAGGGGCATGAACTCAGAATGTCAACAGACAGAGGGGGCATTTTCAATGAATTTAGCATGACAGCCTGGCACAACAGGAAAGGAGGAAGGAAGGCACGGAGCCCCCCCGCTCATCTTGACTCCGTGGGAATCAACCCATGTTATGGCCCTCATTATTACCGGGGCCATCAGTCTGATCAGTTCGCGGTGCTGCAGCTCTGTCATGCGCTTTGAGACAAACACACTGCTCCTCTCTTTGACGCACGCAAATAAATATAGCAGAGATTCCAGACTGAGCCATGCGTCTTTTTTTTAGACCAGGCTTGTTCCTAAATGTGTACACGTTAATGGTTTATTATTATTATCCTTATTATTATTACTGTTATTATATTTGCATGCTGGTTATTCTACTCTGCTGTGATGCCTTGACATCAGTTGGTACGATTCACATGGGTCCACTACCTTGAGTTGACTTGAGCAGCCGTACTGAATGAGCGGCGTGAACGTGGTCAGTTGCAGCTCTGCGTCCGACTGCAGCACGTTGCCGACCAGGTTGGGCATCTTGGTGACGTTGTAACCGAGACCCTGGCACATGCTGATCCGGATCGGGTCGCAGGTCATCTCCTCCACCTCATCGCCAAAAGCCCTGACCAAGCACAGCGGAGCGACCAATCCGGATAAGAGAAGCACTGCTGACCCCGTGAGCGACACCATCATCCCAGGCATGGTCACCCTGATATTGAACGGCTGCCCCTCTGTAAATGTTGCCACAGTTATTATCTCGTCAAACTCAGTCGGGTTAAGTCGCCCTGGAACCTACAGCGGCGTTTGTAGCCCAGCTGGAGCGGAGTGCGTGTTCGTCCGTGCGCTCTGGGAGCTACACAATCCCACTCTGAGCCATTCAATAGATTCAAATATCCTGAAAGCAGCAGTGGATCATTGCGATATCAAAAGCGCGTGTTTTCAATTAAAATAACGTGCGCGCTTGCAGTTTGAGAAACAAACAAACAAAACAACATCTTGATAAATCCTCAGGTCCTTCTTGGGATGTCTCCCGTCAGTAACTCCGTGTGGGAAAGCGCAGCGGAGCGACAAAACATACAGCGGGACTGATTTTGTGCCTACTGTTTCCAAGCGTCCAGCATTAAACTTTATTGTGTCTGTGAAGGGAGACTATTTTCCTCGTCCAGAGAAAAGCCGACCAATCCAAGCACGGGAGTTGGGTTTCCCTAACCAACCCCCGGCCAGGTGGGCGGGATTCGAGGGGAAAATAGAAGAGCGAGCTTCATCCACTCCCCTCTCCCCTTTATACTCTCTCCCCCCTCTCGCTCTTTCCTTTCCTTCAGCATTTTGCCTTCCCCTGTCTCATTTCCTTTTTCATGCTTTTCTTTTCTGATTCTTCTCACTGTGTTTCCTCTTCTTTCCCCCTGAAAAGAAAACGAGAAGCACTCCCTAATTCTCACAATATCCAGAACATGTATTTTGACCGCCTGATGTGGTCTTCATCTAATTTTATTGGCTGTATTTTAGAAAACACACATCTGAAAAGTAAATTTAGTAATTTTAGTGTGTGTTTCTTTTATATTTAAAGTCCTTAATTGTCTTTTAAAGGCATCTGGAACTCCACCACAGGTTCCACTCCCCTTCTCTAAAGGCCTGTCAGCTCTAAGTGCTCATGACATTGTAATTGAAAATAGGGCCTTAAGTGATGCTGAAGCATTAGAAATCTGTTTTGCATTGAAGTGAATGCACATACTGGACAGGTTTTGTTTGCAAGTGGCACCCGGGGAGAACATTTCTTTTTGGTATTTTTTTACAGCATGACACTAGCGGTGAAGAGTGTTGCTTTGGCTTTTCTGTGTTGTTAAGTGGCCTTGGGGGAGAAGGAGCTTGGATATGCTTGCAAACATTGGGGAGAAGGGCCACTTGATATGTGTGTTCTTCAAAGTAACATGCAGAGTTATGACAGCTGAAAGAATCTCCCAGATGTAATCAAACTCAGAAAATTCAGATGCAATTGCAGACTAGCAGATATATGGTACTTTTATGCAAAGTGATGATTCTCTAGTTAAATTCCATCTATATGCAAGGACTAATGTAGTTCTGTCATTTAAATGTCTACCACGTCTAAGCATTATTTATCAAGGTTCAGTAGTTAATTTATTGAAACAACTGAATACACACCCTTTCATGGACACAAACTAAAAAGTTCACCCTGACCCCAAATATGTGCCTGTCTCTACTGTCTACTAACACAAAGTAAACATTAGCAATGAAAACTGGAACAAATGGGAGGAAAAAAGAACAGTAACATTGCAGAGATAGCTAATTATGATATAATAGACTTGAAACTTGAACTAGTAACACTTTTGCACATCAAACCCTTTCCATCAGATTTTATGAGAGTTGCTGTTTATATCAAAGAGTTGCACAAATGCTGAAAACATGTCCAAAACAGAAGCAGTCAAGTTGACTGGTGTCATTGTGCTGCTGTTCTCGCTCCCTCTTAGATTACCCCATGATGGTTTCGCAAATCCAGTGTGAAAACTGATTGGCAGCATCAATGACCTTCCAAACCAACCACCCCAACCCCCAAGGCAGAAACACTCACACATTCACTGGGGCACATATTCGCATACGCACCTTCCCCCTCTATTGCTCTTGGTCTGAACCCGAGGTCAAGACCTGAAGTAATTAGCACCGAGCTGAAACAATAGCGTGTGCCTTGGAGCTGATGGCTATCAGGGGAGTGGCTTGTGTGCATGAGAGTGTGTGTGCATGGATCCAAAAGAATGAAGTGAATGCATGGGAACGTAAAACGAAGCAAACTTGGGACCAAAGTTCTCAAAGCTTAATTTAGGAACTTCTGAGCATCCAAAATAAGATTGCTGGAAAAAGTAAGTATCCATGAAAGCAGAGAGAAGTGGCATCAGCACACACACGCACACACACACAACCCCCTGACCTTGCCAACAGAGTGTGAATAGCAGAAGTGAGCATATAACATGTTTGAATGGTGAACTAATGACTATTACACTGGGTAGAAAATGACCACAGTTACCCTTTAAGCCATAAAACACATTATACTTTACACACTTATACATTCCTGGACTGACATTCAGCTGCTCAGGAAAAAAAGTAGTCCAATTTTAAATATGATTATACATGAAACTTGTATTTAAAAGAAACAGATGTGCATTATAAATATTAATACAGCTGACTGATTACGTGGGACACAGATGTTCAGTTCATTTCTGGCTGTTTATAATAAATTATTTTAGTACTTTGATACTAGTTTTTATGAATCCACATGGAGGGTATTTTTTGGGCCATCCTGCGTCTAAGCGCAAACCACGTTCTAACCAAACCTAGCAATCAGCTTTGAAAGGAAATAGGTCTGCCAATACTTTGGTCAAGCTAAGCATAACATCAACATTTACGCTGAGTAGTTAATTTATAGTGACTGCACGGAACACAGGATTTTAAGGCTGCAGAGGTGGGACCTGCTCGTAGTAAATATGTAATCAAAATCTATTAAATGCTTGTGTGGATGCGGGAAGGTGAGGAATTTCAGCCATCCGGGTCACCGGTGGCAGAAGTCGCTTCAATAGCAGCATAGCAGCGCAGTTCCGTTTGGTACGGTTTTACTGATTTTGTAACAAGAAGGAATAAAACCTTTAAAATTACTTTCTCAAACATACCGCATGAGGTCTGTGTGCGGTTTGTTTTGCAATCCAGTAATGCCGATTTCCACTGCTGAAGGCCAAGCAAAAATAGTCAGGGCTTTCTAATTATCAATGCCACACAGTTTTCTCCAAGACAGCGTTCATGTGACTCTTTTTGCATGCTGATGCCAACAGAAAGGACTCGGTGGTGTGGTTCTCATCCCCAAATTACCCACCCCTGCGAACATTTTGATGGTTTAATGCCTAAAGAGCCCTGCCTTTGGAAGGACATGTGCCCTGGTTGGCCCGAGTTCAAACCTCCCTGAGGTCTTAACTTCCCCTAATCCCTACTATGCACCGCTGCCACCTTTGTTACTTCCACAATAACAAAAAAGTACATGTGCAGAATTATAGACACCACAGGAGGTAAGCTGGTTGGGCAAATATAATAAGTGAAATGCCTCACCCACTCCCACTCCTACAAGTTTGATTCAGCTTTAGTCTTTGGTTAATAAAAGGAGAAATGAGGGAGAAGAGACAAATTAAAGAAATGTATTGACAGAGTCAAGTCTTGGCATCTTATGCTGACGTGACTGCATGTTTAAAGTTGGTAGCACCAATGCTGAGCTGATTTATGATTACTGGTAATGAAGCTTCACTTGAGATGACAGCTGCTAAAATCAGATACAGTCTCTGAGTGGGCAGGGCACCTGCATCTGTCCTAATGATTTAATAGCAGATGTTCAGAGTGAATTGGATTTTGTTACTTACTTCCTCCACAGGTTGCTCTGTTTATTTTCTGGGGGGGAGAAAGCACATTATAGCAGTTACACTCTCTTTTCAGTTTTGTCCAAAGATGCACCATTATGCCATATGAAACCTTTAAAACAGCACTAAATAAAAAGTGCTTCTTCCTGAAAAAATATATTCACATACTAAAAACATCTGAGATTTGTCACAACCCTGTGAAGGCCAACTGGGTCTTACTGTGGGAATGTAACCATTCTAACCTTTCAGCTTGGCAGGCCGAGTGAAAAGCACTACCCTGAGGACAGAAAGAGAGACACAAGTGTGTATCTGTCACCAGATAGCATCTTATGGCTCCATGCCCGATCCCTTAGTCCTTGAAGTGTGGTATTAATAGGCCTGCCAACTCCTTGGAATGGTGTGAGTGTGCATAACTGAAAATGTTCGACATAGACTAGTGTGCTGCTAATGATGTGCGTCTTTGCTTCCATGAATTTAGTATTTTAAACTTTGTTGCATGTGAATGTTTGTGTAGATTGGTGCTACGTGTTGACAATGTTGAAGTGAGTGGTTATGTCAGTACGGAGTTCGTGGTGTTTGACACAAGAATGTTTTTTTTTTTTTTAACCAATTTTTTTCTTTTTCCTTACAAGTGATCTGTCCCCCCGTAGGATAGTAGGTTCACATTACTCCATTGTATAATGCTATATACCACACACTCTCTTTCATCAACTCTCCTCCATCGTAATCTGGCCTCTGACTCCAGCTCTTTCCCGCCACTCCCAGCCTCCTTTTCAAGCTGTCAGTCTTCTCCTCCTCCTCTTTTTCATACTGGAGTCAGAAAGCTTGCAGTTTTAAGTAAAATTTGCAAATGAAATCAGAATTTAGGTGAAAAAACATTAAGATTCTCAGAATATTTTTGACAATTTCTTTTCCACAGATTGTCACAAATGAAATGCTCATTATTTTAGGTCTGATATAAACAGTTTATACGTTTAAATTTTCAGTAAAACGCTTGGAGATTCATGCTCTCTGTAGAAAGGTGTTTTGGGTTGTGTACATGTGGAAGAGAAAGTGTGTTCAGTAAATCAACAAGATCAGAAAGAGACCCTTCAGCTTTACAGCAGAACTACACATGTTTACAGTCATTTACTGTGTTATCAATATTCAAGTTCATTGCAACTAAGTAATATGTCAGCCAAGGCAACTACATGGCTCCTTCACATGTAAAATACTGTTGTTATCTCAGTTTAAAATCACATTAACATGAATTTAATGTGATTTTTCATTTAAAACTGAGGCTTTTCTGATGTCTTCTTGGCAGGATATCAACATGTGTCTTGTGTCTGACTCCTTTGCACTGCAAACAGTGGCGCATGTGAACTAAATAGGGATAGAAATATAGTCTAAATGATCAAATACTAGATTTATTTAAGTTTTTTAGATTTTATAAATAATATAAAAGCAGCTCTGCTATAAAGGCCCTTATAGGAAACAACATTTATGGCAGTTTGTCTCAAAATTCAGTTTTTCTCCTTGTGTGAACAGGGGACATGTGTATATAACAATACCCGACATGAAATATTCTCACTAACTTCTGCATAAAGACTTGACCCTCACTGGCAAGATACCACTGCACACCGGGAAGTGTCTTGTCTATTCATCTTAAATTCTAATAGCCACTTTTTTGAGTGGTGACTTTAGCCCAAGGCGGCCCTGTTTGGCTTGTTTGGTGACAAGCAACAGAGTGCTGATAGATGGTTCCTGTCCGTGGCTGTAAATCGGCCTCTTGTTGGAAAGTTAACCCCTGTAACCCTGCTTGTCTGTAACAGCAGACTCCTCTCTCACAGCCCAGGGCAGCTGATGAGCTTTTCCCAGAAGTCCGATGAGCAGGTGGTAGCGGTCCAGTTGGGATGTGGACGGATGTGCGCTCTTCTTAAAAATGTCCCCATTTCTGTATATGACTGCGTGGGTGAGTACTTGGCTCAGAAGATAGAGAGAGAAAGAGAGAGAGAGGGAAAAAAAGGAGTTAAATAAAACCATCTCTTATCTTCAGAACATCTGCACCACCAAATGAATGCAGCTCCCTGTGATTGCAGCAATGCCGTAATAATGGATGAAAAAACATGTGTCTGTGCAGAGCATGTCAGGAGAGGTCAGCTAAGTAGGCCGGGCAAACCAATTAGGTAGCTGTTGCTGCTGAATGTGTTTCTTTGTGCTATGACTGTGTCTTTATGGTCATTATTAATCAGAAGGGAGATATATTGTTCAAACGCTTAATTCTGATTAACTGTGAACACATTCGTGCTCATGGAGAATTAGGGAGTAGTTCACCTCCTCCTCCTGACCTTCTGCAGACACAGCTGTTTCTCCTCTCCTCTGGCTGGTGACTGGGATGAGTTTTATTAATGTCCTGTAGCTAAGTAACTACATAATATGGATCTCTGTGGCCCTGCTCAGTGACTGATTTATCTCCCTGCTTGCTGGGAGTGGGTGGGTCTGACTTTACAGTATTTCATGTATGAAGAGCTACATGCCTTTTTAATGTGCTGGATAATGTGTCCAGACATGAGTTACTTCAGCATTTGTTAACTAACTGTGTTCTAATATATATTTGAGTAATGCTATGTTTTGTCCAATGCTTGCAAGATTTCTTGCGAGTGCGAGTGTTCAATTGCACATCACAAAACACAAGACACTGAACCTTTTCATGAAAGACTGTATAATTGAGAAGTTGGACTGCTCTTTGACAGACAACTTCTGGGAAGGACTTTAGCATGACTGTGTGTGTGTTCTTGGCACACTATTCATCCATGAACTGCAAAAGCACCATGACACCATAAGATGACCGCATATATACACAATGAGCACGTCCAATAATACTTTTTGGGTAGTTTGTGCATGTTTGGTCCGAATATTGACATTTGTGAGTCTAGGAAAAGCAGACAGAGGGAGTGATTAGTGGCTTAAAACTCAGAGCACACACAGTAACTCTCACACACACACATAAGCACATGAGTTTAGAAAAAAATATGTGATAAGAGCAGGCGTGTGCTCGTTCTGACTATGAAGTGGAAATGTTCTGTCAATTGTTGCGTCGAAACTGCGAAGGGCTGACATCCAACGTGCAGCTGTGCATCGGAACAGAGGGGGGAGCGGGAGAGAGCAAAGGAGAGACTGATTTATTATGCTTAGAGGAGGAAGGTGGACACCCTGTTTTTCCAATACAGTGGGAGATATGCAGAGAGGAAAGCGGGAGCGACTTCAGAGAGCTGGAAGCGGATACAACTGCGGTGTGCACTCACAGAGAGACAAGAAGAGAAAGCAAAGAGAAGACGAATCTGTATTTATTTCTATAACCAACTGAAAGAATAACTGTCACAGAGTTGTAAAAGGAATCGTTGTTTTAGTTGTTGAGTGCTCAGTGTTCTGGTTTCTACAGCAAACACACCATCATCTGCTTCTCCCTTAGTTTGTTATTCATAGACCTCTGCGCTGACTTCCTTGGCACCTGTCTCTTCCCCATCTTGTTGCTCCGGCCCCTTAAATAGAACTCGTGTCTCCAGAGGAAGAGTAAACACTAGCCCTGTCGTGGGAATACAGACAAGCACAAATACACACACAAGCATATAGCAATGTACTCAGGGTTTATATCTGAGCACAATTGGGGTAAGTAAATCACAAGATCAATTGTTTAGAAGTGGAAAGTGCAAGAAGAACAACAAGGTAAAATAAAGTGTGTATTTTATGATGCAAAATACTTCTGTTGGATATTTATATGTCAGTGTTTAGCTTGATCTGGCCTCGGTGGTTTGGACCCAAAGCAAAGATGCACAGCCTCTGGGTATGAGGGAGGAAAAGGCCATTACGCGTGTGTAGGCTGAGACACTCGGCTGCATGTGTGCCGATGTGATAATACAAAAACACTCATAAACAATCTGAGACTTCAGGCATGTTTGAGGTCTACACTTTCCCGAGCTTTTCCATTTCATTATACAGCAACACCAAAAATGTTTAGTGTTAGGAACAGGGCTAGGTCATTGTTATTCCAAATTACAAGGATAAAATTGCTTTAGGAAAAAAATAGCAAGGAGTGTTTCAAAAGTAACGATTTGTAAAAGGTTACATATTAACCAGGTGGGCTGTTTGTTCTGCCCATCAGGTCGTGCCACCCCAGACTTAAGTACGAACAGTTCAGTGCTACGGAGAACTGAACCAGTCCTAGCCTCGCTGGAAACTGTTCATGTTTCCTAGATAATCTTTGTTCATCTCTTCAAATGTCACCAAATTCATGCGACTATGTCTGTGTGCATACACCGGTTCCATAACGGTTTCACCTTATTATGTACACACGCGGGATGTGTTTAGAGTCTTTCTCTTTTACATGTCTGACAAGAGTTACAGAAGCTCCACAGTCAGACTGTTTGATATGTGGAGTGCCCGCTAGACACAGTCCCCTCCCTCACAGTGTTGCTCTCACATAAACACAAACACTTTTCATTCAACAGTCAGATTCCTGTTTTCGTGCCGCTCATTCAGAGACTCTGGACAAGAATAACCTGAAAAGAATTCACATGCTGGCACGCCCAGTCTCGGTACTGGTGATATTGTCTTTTGATGCTTTTACAGTCATACCTGTGTTTCAAATTCTTCACCACAGAAATCGTCTAAAGCATTCAAAAGATCACAAGTGTATAAAAAATGCATCTGCAGCTCTCGTTGTTCGCTTTTAGTTAATACCTGAGTGTGTAATGCCTGTGTTTACAGTGTAAGCGTACGTGAGTTTTGATACCTGATGTGGGTTTGCGGTTTACGTCATCCAAAAATGCTTTATACAAACGGCCTTTTCATCTTTGTTGCAATAGTGGGTGCCCGCCGTAGCATTCTCACCATACCACGTCCGCTGAGTCCAGTTGTGCTTTGACTTGTGTGTTTATGTGTCCCGTCTTTGTCTCACGACTGCTAGCTTTACTGCAGACGGTGGCTGACAGACATAATCTTGCATGCACACTGAACCTTTCTCTGAAGACACACACACACAGACGCACACGCGAGCACAGACTGGAAGACAAATGATCCTTGCTGACACACAGACAGAGATGTAGACAAGCTGCTTTTCCGTTTGAATGCTCAGCCAAACCGCAAGCCACAATTACACTTGTCCCTGTCTGTTTGACTGCGGCAGAGGTAGCGTGTTGTGTATTCACTGTAATGCAGAGGACGATGACAGACAGCGGAGATGTCATGGTCTTCTTTAAAAGTACGTAATGGTAAAAAGATCAGTATCATTATTATAAAACAAATTCTCAACAATATATGCATTTTTATAACCAAAGTAAATACAAAAACCTGGTCTTCTCCCGTTTTTTTTTGTTTTTTTTAAATCTCTCTGCATAAATCTATGTGTCACAGTGAGGAGGCTTTGTGGAATGTGTTATATATGCTTTATAGGGCAGCGTTTCCTGGAATTAATTGGCAACATTTTTAGAGGAACATAACACAGGTGCCGAGGAATTTTTGGCTGAACGGGTAAAAATTTCACAGAATAAATTGAAGGAATCACAAGTGGAGTAAAGTAAACTATGTGAGCAAATAATTCATACAGGATTTTGACAGTTCTTCTCTGAGAAAGAGCTCAAATCTGCTGGCTTTACATGACCATTACAGCTCTGAAATATCAACCACCGTTTCTGGGGATAAATTATAACAAAGTTCAATAACAGTCAGCCTAGCAAGACATGTCAGCTCACTGCCAGACACTTCTTCAGTTTCATATGTTAATGTCATGTGTTTTAAATATCAGTCATAAAGCTTTCTTTCCCCAAAAAACTCCTTTCCTTCTCTTCCCTCCGTTTTCCTGTTTCTTTTTTTTTCTCGGGGTTTCCGACCCCTGACCCTTGTGAGGTCAGTTATGGCAAATCATCAGATTGTTTTCCTGGCTGCTGTCAGCCTCTCCCATGAATTTATTTTTTTTCCCACTTCCCTCCCTTCAAGGTTGAAAAAAAAAATCAACTATATACATTTCAGGATGTGAAGTCTTTCGTTTTTAAATTGTCAGTAGACAGTGAAGGATGAAAGGGTGAATCTGTACGTGTGTGTGCATGCAGTTTGTGTTGCTGTGTGTGCAAAAGTCCAGAGGGATTTTTGGCTGCAGATGTAAAAGTCATTTCTGGGCTATTTCTCTCTGGATTCTTTATCTTTCCTCCATCGCTTTCAGACTTTCATTCCTGTCCTATTAAGTGTGCTCTCATTTTGTTCTGTGTCATTTTGTCCCTGTTTGTCTCTCATATTTCCATTAGCATCGCCACCTAACTTACTTTCTCTCTTTTCATAAATCCTCATTTAATTATTATTGGCTTACTTTCTCTTTTTCCCTTCATTCTTTTAATGGCCTACTAGCCCCCACCCCAGCACCCCCCCACCTCTTTTTTTCTTTTTTCCCCTCCTCTGCTCTACTCGCTCTCCAAGGCCTAGTATAAGTGTATATACCTGGCAGAGTGTTTTATTGCACTGTCAGGGGGCTGGGGAGGACTAATTTCACCCATAAAATCAGCTCGGAACAAGAAAAAAGGGGCGGCAAATGGGGATTGGGGGCAAATTTATTGGAACAGTTTGTTTTTTTAAACTGTGAACAGCTATTATTTTCCTTCTCCTCTTTCCCTTTTCTTTCCATTCTGGCAGCAGAGCGTAGTTTTGGCTCCCAGTCGCTCACTCTCGCTTCTGCGTACACAATGAAACACTGAGACATGCTTGAGAACTAATACTGTACAATCAAAAGGTGTCTGGGTACACGAAGAAATACAAAGATTTGATTATACATTAAGATAACCACACACACACACACATGGACAGACTCTTTGGTGTGGTTTTGGGATGATGTGTTTGTTTGTCTTACTGAGTGTTACTGCTACCACAGACCACAGTGTATTTTGTGAGGGCAAGCCATTTTGTCTCACTGCAATTTGGCAGACAGCCTGTAATTGTCAGCTCAATGCACACAGATGTGTGTGAATGTGTGTGTTTATGTGTGTGTTCCCTTAGTCTGGTTCCCATAACGTAGCCCAGCCATAGGCTAAGCTTCCAAAGGAAACCCACACCCACTGAACCTGCTAAACTAAAGAAAGGCATTAGTAATTGTTACGATGCATCAGATATGCAATATTTTGATATAGATGTAAGTTAAAGGGGAACAACTATGCACATTTCCAGCTCTGTATTTTTATTTCCATTGGACTAGCTTTCCATGGCTCACTTTTAAACAAATATCACACTTATCTTACACTTTGCCTCAAGGCAGCTTGTAAGTTCAACCAATGTCTGAAACAGTTTGAGCTCCATTTCTCATGGCTCCCCTCCCTGTAAGTCCACATTGTTCTGATTGACTTAGAATATTCTGTAAACATTGCCTGTATTCCCTCATTACATGTTTATGAAACAATGGGGGAAATTTGCTAAAATTACAACTTAATTATGAAACTTTCAGTGTTTGGATTAATCAAAGGTAGCACAATGGGTAAAGTCGCTAACTAACTGCATAGTGTCTCCTCACAACGCAGATCATCTGCTCAATCCTGCATTGGGTGGGTTTTTGGGAAAAAAATTTGATTTAGATGCTTGAAGATTTTGTCATCGTGATTCATGTTCTATCTCCTTAGTTAAGATGTTGAACTATAACATCACATGACCTCAGCCCACTGGCCAAGAGTCATGACTTCTGTTGGCTCAAGAGGACTCAAACAAAACATCTGTTGTCTTTGTGCATGAAACAGTAAATTCTGTCATTGTTGTTATTGGTTGTTATGACGAGTTGTGTTTCTCAGCTTGTAGATGTGGATAAAAGCATTTGGCCACAGATCTTAATCTTTAAATTCAGCTGTCTCCAGTCCCACTGCCATAGGTGCATAACATCAAGCAACCATCCATGCTGTCTTCCTTTACAAGCATTTGTCCAAGGAGTCGATATGAGGAGCTTACTGAATTCAAGCATGGTACTGTAATAAGACGCCATCATTCCTACGAATCATTGTGAGAAATTTCTTCCATCCAAGGTATTCAACCATCAGTTGTAAGCAGTGTTACTGCAAAGTGGAAGCATTTAGGAACCACAGCAACTCAGCCATGAAGTGTCAGACCACAGAAAGTTACAAAGCTGCGTCGCCAAGTGCCGAGGCACAAAGTGTGTAAAACGCCACCATCGCTCTGCTGACTCAGCAGTTGCAGGGTTAAAAACCTCGTCTGCCGCTAACATCCGCACAAAAACTGTGCATCAGGAACTTCTTGGTTTGGACTCATTAATGAGCAGCTCCTTTAAGTGTAATGCACAGAAGTACATCCTGGTACATTTGTCCATAAAATAGGGGAAATAATTACTTGAGCCACTGCAGAAAAAACAAACAGTCTCTCATTTTTACGGCAGTTTCATTATAATAGTGAGAGACAGAAAATCAACCAAAGATCCAGAAAAAGCACACCTGTCCACAGAATCAGTGTCTTTCATTCCAACCTGTCCACCACCATGGGGAAGACCAAAGAGCTGTGAAGTGACGGCATGGATAAGGTTGTAGACCTCCACCTGGGGTGAGACTGGTCATGTGAAAGTGTGTTGATGATTCCCAAACTGCTCACGGGGATTTGTTAATGAACTGAAAGTCATTAGGACCACAGTCACCATGCACGCTGTTGATAACACACACTATAATGAACTGAAATCTTGGAGCACCAAGTGTCCCCTTGCTCAATAATGAACATCTATAGGCCGGTCTCAAGTTTGCCAGTGAACATCTAAATGTTTTAAAGAAGGTTTGTGACAAAGTGCAATCAAAATCAAACTCCCACCATGTTTGGAGGAAGAGAAATGCTGAGTATGACCAAAAGAACAGCATCCCCGAAGTAAAGCGTAAAGTGGAACCACTGTCGTTTGGGGCAGTACAAGATGGCTTCACCACATTGAGGGGCTGATGGACGGGGCCATATATTATTAAATCTTGGACATTAGCCTCGTTCCCTCAGCCGGAGCACTGAAGATGGGTCATGAATGGGTTTTACAGCAAGAAAATGGCCCAAAATACTGTATACTGCTGAAGAAACAGAGGGGTGCCTGAAGAAGAAGGACATTGAGGTCATGGAGTGGCCTAACCAGTCTCCAGAACTCAGCGTTATAGAAAATCTGTGGAAGGAGCTGAAGCTGTAGGTTGCCAAGCAGAAGCAAAGAAACCCAAGAGATTTAGAGTTGAATATGGGAGATGAGTGGGCCAAAATGCCTCCTGAGATGTTTGCAAACCTGGTGACCAACTACTAAGTCTGCTACTAATGTTTTGCTTGACGATCAAATACTCATTTCATTCACCGACATGCAAAAAAAAAATGTATCACTTTAATGTAATGTGGTTTTTTTTAGTGAGTTACAGTTGGTCAAAGAGCCAGTGACTTTCACTTGCCTCAACCAAGCAACAACGTCCAGCGCCAAAAAAAAAAAAAGCTGACTTGTAAGTGCCAAAGATTAAATTTCCTGTACTGAACCTGGCTCCAAAAGTGAGTCAGTCTAACTCTAGCTGGCCTAGCTCTAACTTTGAAGTGCCCAACTTTACAACATTAAAAAAAAACATGTCTACATCATGGAACAAAAAATTGTTTGGTCCTGTTTGAATCCCCACCCCTATAAAAAATCAGCTATGCAGGGGGAGATCATCAAAACATTTTTTTATATAACTCATCAACTGTCATTCTGGACTTAGGGGGCACTTTGATTGATAGGTGTTCTATCTGCAAGGCTTCACCTCTGCTAGTTGGATCCAGTGAATTGGATTTGAATGCTTTGAATGGAACTGACTGAGAAATATTACAGCCTTCTGTGTGTTGCTGTGTGCAATGAGCCTGTACAGTGTAATGCTGGCATTTCCTGACATCACATAGCATTAAGATAACTGATAACGCCCAACGTGAGTCCAAAGTGAACCGATGACGTCACTGTGTCTGCGTCCATGTTTTATAGTTTTGCCGTTACCTAATTCAAGGCCATTGCCAAAGCAGTTCTTGTTGACTGCAATAAAATGATGGAGTGCTTTAAAAATGTTTATTGTTGAGAACATTTAAGTATTCTGTAAGAAACTCATAGTTTATTGTTCTGTAGTCAAACGAATTAGCATAAAAAATGAGAAATGCGTTTCAGTATATTAGTTATTGGATCAGAAATGAAAATAATACCACCCAACCATTATATGACTTTCTAAGGGTGTTTATATTTACCTGGAGGCCTGTTTGGAAGAAACACAGCTCTGTGTACCTTGTAGTATTGGTAACAATAAAATTGCATGCTGAAGTGATTAGTGAGCAGGAGAAAGAAAGCTGTGCTGCTTCTCTGCATGTGCCCACTTATGGTGCCACCCAGAAGCATGAGTGCTGCTCTCAATATGCGTGTGTGAGCGTGTGTTTGGGTGGGTAGGAGTTTGGTTCAGTATAAATCGAATTCCTTGTTTCTAACTATATAAACAAGCACATGCAGTTACATTTGCAGTATTTTGTCCTTGGTTTTCCTGATTAGCTAACAGCTAAGTTACAAGAGACTTTATAATGCTGTGGTTTTCGGGCTCGTGTATTACTGCTTGTATAATGCTTGACCAAAAAAAAAGTGCTTGAATGTGTCTGTGCGTGTTAATGAAGGTTTGAAAGTGTGCAGATTAGGGCTTGATTTGCTGTATGTGCCATGTTTGTATGTTGATGGTGTCCAGCTTAAAATGCATTTTTAATCTCATTCACTTCAGGTATGTAAACGGATTTATGCTTGACCCTGATCACTGTTTCTTTGTTTACCTTGAGGCCAATTTTACAGTATTATCATCATCCAACTGTCCATCTATCTGTCTGTTCGTCCGTCTGTCCGTCCATCCACTTTCTGCTGCACTAAATTGTTCCTGTAGGACAGGGGTGCTCAATCCCAGTCCTCGAGAGCTACCCTCGTGCAGCTTTTAGATGCATCCTTGTTCCGACACACCTGAATCAAATGAAAGGCTTGTTATCAGGCCTTTGCCAAACTTGATGGCATGCTGAAGAGGTAATCAAACTTTTTAATTGAGCTGTGTTGGAGCAGGGATGCATCTAAAAGCTGCAGGATAGTAGCTCTCGAGGACTGGGATTGAGCACCCCTGCTGTAGGACATGTAGCACCTCACCTGGTTCATGTCAAAGTGGAAGAAAAGAGATCATCAAGATTTTAGGACAAATTTTATTTTCCTCCCCTCTTTCTTTATGTGAAAGTCTTTAGGTGGAAGGTCCTTTTTTCTACTCACGGAAACCCCCACAAAGCACAATGACACACTTTACACACTTTTGTACTGTGTGTATAATTCTTTGAAATATGAAGAATCAAGCTTAATTTTATCCTACAGCAAATTACTTCAAAGCCTGTGCTAAGCCTGCAGTCTACTACGGCCCTGCTCTTTGTGTGTTTCTGAATATGTGTGTGTGTGTGCGTGTGGGTGTGTGTGTGTGTGTGTGTGTGTGTGTGTGGGAATGGGAGTGAAAGAGGATATCTTTTGCTGAATAGAGGTTTCAGGAAATGCCGCTATAGGAGCCCAATGTAGCTGGAGTCTATAACTTGGTGTTCACACACACACACACACACACACACCTACAGACACACACACACAGAGTGTGACAGGCCGGTGTTTTATGGTCACCAGTTGGCTCAACTTAACTTTCCTTTACATGTGCCACTTGTGAATGTGTGTGTGTAACATTTCCCTCCCACATGTTTTTGTGAGTGTGTGTGCGTGGGTGTGTGCACATGTGTAGCTATGAGGTCATTAGAAGCAATTAGCTGTGCCACTGCAGGGCTAGTTAGGAGCTTGCTGATGGATTGGAAACATCCACAAAGCAAACTCACACTTCTTCAGTTACATCCTCTCTTCTCCGCTCTCCTCTCTCACACAGTCCACACAACAATCACTTGCTGTGCTCTCAGACGGGTTTGTGTGCATGCGAACGCCTCAGTTCAGGTAAAACTGTGTGTTTGTATAGCCATTGATGTTTGTGTGTGTGTGTGCGCGAGTGCGTTTTTGTGTAGCTGTAAGTGGATTTGATTTCAAAGGTATGTCTTAGGCCCATTTGAATCATTAAGTATGATTAGTGGAGAGGGAAGGAGGCCTCCTACTTGCTCTTTACCCACAGAGAGAAAATGTACTACACTGTACTACCAGCTGTGCTTGTGCCAAAAAAATGAAAACAACTCTCTCTCTTTCTCTTTCTCCCTCTCGTCCCCTGTTTTATGTCTTGTGTTTTCCTCTTTCTTACCTCACTTTGTTTTTCATTTTCTCTCCACTTATTTGAAATATGTCAGCTAAAGCTGGTACACTTGATATTTTTGTATGCACACTTCACCTTTTTTTGTCCCCATCTACAGTCTACTTAAATTTCTATAAAATGGTATGTGTGTATAACACACTGATTTGATTAAGGGTCATAAAGGCTACTAACCAAAGCTTACAGGGCTAATCCCCAGGCTCTGAGCGTTAAGACCTCCAATCACATGAGTAATTTATACTTGCAGAAACACGGACACATAATATGCCCAACCATTGCATTAGGACCAGTTATGTACACAGAAAGAGTTAGTTTTAAGGTAAGGTAGAAAGTTGGTCTTTTGTAGATTAACAATTCTTTAAAATTATTGGAGTCCGCTGCCAAGTTCAACTTATTTGATGTCGTACAGTCTGGTTGGCAGAGGAAAAGGAAGTGGAAGAATAACATATGTGTTTACAGTGTCATCTGATACACTGTACAGAAAACCAGGAGAGGTACCTACATCTGGACTCATCTTATTTTCCCCAGCAATCTTCAGCTGTCTCTAGCAGGTTCTGGTATTTTCTGGTGTGATCGACAATCTGAAGCTTACCTATAAGCTTCTGTGATGGAAGGGAGCCGTCCAGGATGGAAAATTTATTTGTTGAAGTTGTAAAGACTTTCTGCTCTCAATCTCACATCAGTACATGGCTGTAAATCAACAGGCTGGAAACCTGTCCAGCTTGTTCTCTTTTCTTGTTTTGATGGAGGCGGGTTAGTGTCAGGCTTTCTTCTCTGTCTCTTTTTATTTTTGGTGTAAGTGTCACATGCTTATGGAGAGATTTGTTAGGAGCTTCTCAGAGCTGCATGTCAGACAATGTTGTGAAACTTCAGTTTTAACGCTCATCCCCCCCGTATGCTGGGGTTGGCCAGCTGTTTGGTGATGACAGAAGATGCTGGAAGTACCCTTCTGCAGATTTTTGCATTAAATTCCAAACAGACGATAGACAACGTACACATGTGTGAACTTTGATGTGCACTGTACACCCACATAAACCAACCTGATATCACAGCATCCGACAATGTCTTAAGGAAAAAACTGAAAAACACGATGAACACAAAGTAAACACGACTTGTGTTCTGCTCATACAGTGTGTAGCTACATATACACTTATACACATAGGTTCTTCTATATGATGGCTTGTTACCACAGATCACCTAGGCATGTGGACGTGGTCAAGACCAACAGTTAAAGTTCAAACTGAGCATCAGAATGAGGAAGAAAGGTGATTTAAGTAACTTTGAATGGGACGTGGTCGTTAATACCAGACAAGCTGGTCTGAGTATTTCAAAAATGCTGATCTACTGGGATTTTCTTGCTTAACAATCTCTAGGGTTTACAGAGAATGCCCCCAAAAAAGAGAAAATATCCAATGAGCAGCAGTTTTCTAGGCCAGAGGTCAGAGGAGAATGGCTAGACTCTTTTGAGCTGATAGAAAGGCAACAGTAACACAAATAACCACCATTATTTGTTACAACTGAGGTATGCAGAAGAGAATCTTTACATGAAGCAGCAGCAGAAGAGCACACAAGGTTCCACTTCAGTCAGCTAAGATTGGGAAACTGAGGGTGTAGTTCACACAGGTTTCTCAAAATTGGACAATAGAAGATTGAAAATGGTGCCTGGTCTGATGAGGCTTAACTTTTGCTGTGACATTTGGATGGCAGGGTCATAAACAGCAAAGATAAATGAGTGAATATAGCTGGCCCTTATCTCACCTCACAAACAGGGTTTTTAAAACCCTGCACGTGTTTGCTTATATATTTTTTCTTTTTTAAAATCCCTGTTTAATTCATTTATTCATGTTTTAGATTTAAGGTTAATGTGATTATTTTCGTTTGTTGCTCTCAGGTTGCCTTTAATTTGTGCCTCAGTTTAGAATAAACAGATACTTAAAATCCTTCATTCCCTCAGCTATTAGATCACTTAACGCTGACAGGAGTCATTTAAACACATCCTTATGTGGTTGCACATTTTTACACATTCCTCTTTGTTATTCTATTTTTTATTTTACTGTTAATATATTTATTTATTATTTAATTATTACCTTATTGTTGTTGATCTCTGCCTTGACATGTAACACTGTTTTTGTTTAGTGGTTATGTGAGTTTTTAGCCCGTGTGGGTAAGCTGTGAAAAATTGCCCTTTTACTGGGATCAGTGAAGTTCTTCTGACTCTGTTTTATGTCTATTGTCACTGTTGTTGACTTTCTACAATTGTGCAGTTGGAAAAAAAATATTTACTCTTCCTTGATACCAGGATTTTTCTTTGTTCAAAGTTTATTTCAATAAGTTTCCTGTTGGCTGTTACATGAATTTGCTACCTTTTTT
This sequence comes from Hemichromis elongatus, assembly GCA_015108515.1. Taxonomy (NCBI): domain Eukaryota; kingdom Metazoa; phylum Chordata; class Actinopteri; order Cichliformes; family Cichlidae; genus Hemichromis; species Hemichromis elongatus. Next base: position 33,782 of record VUQR01013811.1, on the reverse strand, counting down.
CACCATTTTTAACAATTAGCATTGTTCATGTATTCCTTGTAATCTTCTTCTCCACTTCTGCTCTTGCCTCTTCTCCTCGGCTGCGTCTTGTTTCACTGCCTGGAGTTTGTTTTAGGTAAAAAGTCATTGCGTCTCAGCACCACACCACACACCACAAGTAATAGTTGTTTTAAGATGTAATCTGGGGGCACTTAGGCTTGTGTATTTCTGCAGCGAGAATGTTCGTGCATGTGTGTTTTTTCTGCTGTGGAAGTGTGTGTGTGTTTATGTGTCAACAGCCACACAACTGTAGTCCCAAATTAGTCTGTGGTTTGTCAAAACTTCAGAAAAAAGCTTCTTTTTTTTTTTCACGCAGCTGAAAGATGTGTGTTTGTGTTTGTGTGTGCGCCTCTCTGTTGGCTCTATGTGTAAGCCTAATCTGAGCTTGTGTAGAACTGTGAATGCTAAGAAATCAGGCAAGCGTTGAGGTCATATTGTGCTTTTGGCCAATTTCTCCTATCAGTTACAACCCCCCCCCCCC
>VUQR01013811.1:0-15762 GCA_015108515.1 Hemichromis elongatus | reverse complement strand
TCTCTCTGCCTCTTGCTCCTCTGTAGGAAACAATGCACAGGAATGGGTGTGCAGAGTGTGGAAAGGGGGGGGGGGGTTAAAGTTGCTTTTCAGAGATGTCAGGGACATCCTGTTACGCACACACACACACACATACACACACACACAAAGAGGATGTCGGCCGGACAATGGATAGGTCTCAGGAGTCTTAGTGTGGAACGGAGGCCTTACCATACTTTCCACTCCCTATTCCCTGCTCTGTATTTAAAGATTTTTTTCCACCATATTTCATTTTAAAGCATATATATTTTCTACATCTTCAACGCCATATTTAAATGACTTTTACATCCCTTAATGTCTGTCCACCACCAATAAAAGCAACAGAGAAAAGGATTTCTGCTACACGCTCATAAGTGAGGGTGTGTGCTTGAATACAGGACAGGTGTACGAGTGTGTGAATGAGTCTTTGTGCGGGTCAGGTAGGCAAGTAAATCTGAGACAGAGTCAGAAGTGCAGCCGTGGGGTGAAGAGTTCAGACAGAGAGTAAGTAAAAAGCAAAGGGGGAGAAAAAATACAAAAACAGACTATGAATGGTTCTGAAAGGTTTGCACGAACGTGTTTGTCCGACCACGTGAAAGACATCGGTTTCGACTTTCAAAACATACAGAAGTGGAACAAGAGGATGTTTACTCGAATCAATCAAAACGACTGCTGCTCAGTATCTTTTTGTGTTTTTTTTTTGTTTTTTTTTCATGAAATTGCTTATATTGAATTTGCTCTTCCACTAATTACAAGGAATCCTCCCTGATTTTCTAACTGAAATTGAATCACCAGCAAAACTTACTGACAGATTGTAAATCAGGGAAAAGGGAATCTGTACATCAATACATAACTTCACATGTCTGTGTGAAGTGAAAGGAGTCAGTCTTGATTAGTGTAACTTCTACCTACTCCTGTTCAGGTATAGTACATAGCATGTACCCTTAATATTATTTTAAAAAAAATACAAAAGAATAATAATATTATTTTATATTGTTACACAGGGAGTGTAAGGACCTTAAGGAATTATTATTTTATTACTTTAAAGCTTTTATTTATTCTCAGCTCTGGTAGATGTGCCTGGTTCTGTATTATTGTAGGGTCTTCTAGTGATGTGTCGGTCGCGAACGAAACGGCTCTAAGAGCCGGATCTGTGAAGTGAACGACACGAGCCGGCTCCTTACTGGGAGCCGTGTTTTTTTTTGTTTTGTTTTTTCTCGCCCTCTCTCTCTCTCGCACTTTTTTTCCGCTTCACTCCGGGCGTGAGCCTTGTGCTTTGCGCTGAGCAGAAGGGGGAGGGGCAGTAGTTACACGCAGTAGCACAGGAACAGAAACAGAGCGGGAGGGAAAGAGAGCCAGGGACAACAACAAGATACAACATCATCACATTAGAAACGTACAAACTCCAAAACACGTGGTTTTGTACGAGTTTGTACGTGTTTTGGAGTTTGTATATGCTTTTTCTTTATAGGCCACTGTATATACTGATATATAAAAATATATAAAGCCATTTTTTTACATTAGTAATTTCTTTTGTGCATAATTTTATATTGTTTTTGATAATAAATTAATTAAAGCAAGAAAACAACCTGAAGAGCCGGTTCGGAGCCGAAAGAGACGGATCTTTTTAGTGAGCCGAGCCGAAAGAGCCGGTTCTCTAAAAAGAGATGGAATTCCCATCACTAGGGTCTTCACCTTACAATATAATGCACATTGAGGCAACTGCTGCTGTAATTTGGTGCTAAGTAAATAACATTTAACTGAATTGACTTTAATGTGCCTTTTTGATTTCTTCATGTTAACACTATATGCAGAATAGAAAATTTTAATTAGCAACAGGAGACATGCCTGTTTTTATTTTTTAGTGGTTGATCTTGATTGTAATTTTCAGTGTTTGTTATGGAAAACAAAACATTTTCCTTCAATACCCCACAAAAAATATATAGTTATATGGTTTAAGAATGCACATTAAATAATATGTGGGCATTACTGGGTGGGGAAAGCGTGGGAAATATCAGGGACATTTTTCCTATTTTTTCTTCCCTAAAATATATTTTTACTCTCACAGCGCTCCACAGATGTGGTTCTTTTCTTTCACCACGTTTCCTATTTTTGTCTTTGTGTTTGCTCGGGGCACCGAGATAACGGTGGAAACTTAGTGTGAGAGTCATCTAAGCACATGCTACCAAACACATGATTATTAGGTTTTGTTGGCTTTTACTCTTTTTTTTTCAGAGCTAACGCTATGCGCGACAGTACGAGCCACGGATGAATGGAGCAGGGAGATGGGTGAGGAGAATGCGGAGAAAGAGCGTGGAGCAGCAAAAGAGAGCGCGAGAAGGAGCAGTGCCCAGTGCTATTGTCCTGTCTGTCAGTCGCTGGAGGGAAAGAACAAAGAAAACTGGTGGGCTGTGGCGTATCACATGTCTGCCTCACTCTTTCTGACTCTTTGCTCTGTTATTCTCTCGCACTCTCTGTATTCACTCCAGGAGATGTGTGACTTCTCTGCATTTGTCCTGTCTTCCAACCCCCCCCCCCTTCACAATTCTTCTCATTCCTAATCTTTTAGCCTAATCATCGCTCCTGCTGTCTCACTTTGTTTACCCCCTCCGGGATATAAACAAGGCAGGCAGGTGGGGTCAGAGCAGGTGGAAGGCAGGACTATAGGTAAGCACAGGAAGAAAAGAATGAGGAACGGTGGGGGGAGGAGATCCCGGACTACCGCATAGGAAAGGAGGTCGCTGCAAGGCCAGTACATCCCACACCTGTCCCTTGGTGCCAGGGAGGGGCAAATAGGAAGACTGGGGACACCTGTCCCCTGAGGAGTTCACCTTTTAGAGAAATGACTGGAAGAGCTGAAAAGAGAAGAAGGGGAAAATGTAGAGAAACACACTTGTCTCCTGACCTTGGGGGATGAGAAAAACTGCGTGTATGCAATTTGCAACAAAGGAGATAAAGAAGAGAAGAGCATAGACGTTGGGCAACAAAGTTATTAAGTCACTGGTAGCTCTTCACACATATTTTATTTCTCTGTCTTGGTCCACAGATGGTTCTCCCACTTGTTTATTTCTGCCATCTGGCTCCAAGATGGCATCTATATTCATTGGCCACCCAGCTCTGTAACATGGAAAAAGTTAAATAATGAAATGTTTAACCAAATGGACCTATTGTTATGGTAACAAATCGGTGTTTGGAGAGACATGTGCTGGACTACCGCTAATTTCCATGACATAACAAACATTCTGTCTCAGCTTTCGGAAGTATAAGGCTAACTGGCCTATGAGCGAGGCTCATTTAAATTAAAATCCCATTTGTTTGGCTTCTCTTCTCTTCTCTTCTCTTCACACACTAAAAAAAAAAAATCTTTGTGGGAGAATTTTTCCCCTGTAAAGTTGAGGGAACATTTGTAGCTTCCAGAAACGGTCCAATAAAAACAGACCTCTGCCTCACTTTCTGTCATCTCTTGCTGCCTTGCTCATTTTCACTCTCTCCCTCTCTTTCTATTTTCTTTCAGGCCCATATTTCTATCTCAACTTGTCATCCCCTCAACAAACAAAAAAAAGGTCATACCATTCCAGCCTGTCTTATTATGTTGAAACAGGATCACGCTGTCAAGAAGTTCTACGACTGCTAGTGTGTTCTCATGCCTGGTGTTTATTCACCAAATAAAGATAGCTCATAAAGGGAGTTACAAATACAGTGAAAACGAAAAAGAATGTGGGACCTTGGCCCACAGATTTCCAGTGGCCTTAAAGCTAAATTTGTGGTGCTGAGTTAAATCTACGCCACTGCCATGCTGGAACCATAAACCTTAAACTGCAGTCTATGTCAGTGCCTGATGTGTGATTTGCTGTGTGCTTTGTAGGCATGAGATTGCAGACTAAAAATTCAACTAATTATAAAAAAAAACTATAAACTGGTTTTCCCTGTGCATCATCCTGTTACAGTCTCTGTTTTCAAGGCAACATGAACATGAACAACAGGATATTTACAAATAACCATCCTTACCATTATTCCTTGCTATTCATACTTCCATCATGCTGCTTGATGTTTGAGGCCATGTGAAGACAAGTCCTCAGCGTTATTGCTTTTTATTGGATATTTTATTACCTGGCAAAAGAACAAGAGCTGAACATTAACCACGTAGATAACGCTGCTGTATTTGCGGTGATGTTGTCATCAATTTGCACTGGCCCTATAAATACTGTGGAAAAGATAAAGAGTAAAAAGTGGTGGGACACAGTTTTGTTGTAGATGTAGATGCCCACATTTAAACTCAAAATGTCGCAGATGTAATGATAGCGCAAACGTGGCATCGCTTAAAAAGCACAGGCTGGTTTAATGTGAGCTGTTTGAGGATTACTACTTTCCTATCTGGTCTTTCTTTGAGGATCACAGCACGTCTTTGTCATGTTAATCCAGTAATTCCCCGCACTCCCTTACTGGGGCTAGATCAGACGGTACAGATGGGGACACCTACCTCTGAGTTGATTACTTAGGCCTCTTGTTCAGCTGACATTACACGTGTTTGATGACAAAAGGAGCCACATCCCAGAGAGGCTTTAACTGGTTCATGTGTGTCTCCCCAGTCCTCTCTCTCACTTCTTCCCTCCATCATGTCGCGCGCAATTGATAATCAGGCTTGTTCGCTCAATAGTTTGAGTCACTCTTCTGAAAACCTGTTAACATTTCTAAGAATCTTCCTCGGGGACACAAGACAAACAAAGCCCTGAGATGTCACGATGTGTTACATAATGCTTTGTAAATGTGTTTTCATATTGAACTTTGCTGCTTTCTATCAGAGGAAATTAAGATTGATACTCACATTAAGGTTCAGAGAGAAAACCCATCTAACCTAATTATGTGACACTATGTCATGCATGACTCCATTTTAATCTACCACAACTTTATGAACAACAGGGAATATACAGTATGAGTGTTGTAATCACTGGCAAACTAGTTATATCACAATGTATGAAGAATTAAGAGATGTCCCTGCTACCTTACTTTTGCTTACTGACCTGCTAGCCCCCTCTCCCTTTGGTAGAGATTACGTATCTCTGATTAGCTTACACTGCTCGGCTTTAATGCCAAACTGATCTATCAAATAGTTGACTGATCCCTAAGAGAGAAGTGAATTTTTGCAAGGGAAAAGAAACTCTTTTTTTTTTTAAATCATCAGTGTTTTTTCTGTTCCTTGTCTTCTCCACACCTTCCTCTTTTAATTTCTTCAACCACTCTTGTCAATGAGGCATTTTCTCAGTTTTTTCAGTGTTTCTGTTGAACTGAGCTCTTCCTTGTAAGGCCTCGCTGGTTGTCTGCCACTTTATTTCAGGGGAATCGGTTTGTTTTCTCATGGGTGAGTGGAAAAAAAGGCAGATCCGGTTACAAATGATTTTTTTAAAAAGCCCCACACACAGTACACACAGTAGGACATTTGACTTTTTGTTCACTTTTTAAAACATGGGATGATTATCACACTTCAATCCACTTTTCTTTTTTTTTATTTTGAGCTCCTGGACAGATACCATGTCAACGTTATTCACAGAGAATCCAGAGGTGTGTGTAAACTCCTAAACTACTATATGTTACCAAATCTCTGTTAAATCTACATGTGGGTTAAAGTACCATATTATTTTCATAGAGAAGATTCAGCTAAGACACAACAAGTCTTCTGTGACATAACTATTTTTTATTTTGTGTCTTTAGGGTCTCCTACCAGATTTTAGCTCTAATACAGAATACTAAAACGACCTTATTAGGTTACTAATGCTAGTTTCCATTGTTACTGCCTGTATACTCCCTCACACCACAGCTACGCAGTGCCAAACCAAAGGAGAGAACAGATTTACAGAGAGAGGTTGGGGTAAGGGTATCGATTACGGTTTGTGTTTTTTTGTTTTGCCCAAACCAGGAACAGAGACGATAACGGTTTGTTGTTTTTGACACAACAACTAAAGGTTTTTCTTTTAGTGTGTCTATTACTTTTAAGTGTCATACTTTGAAACATAAGGGAAAGCAAGATGTGCATAAATAAATATACATGGTTTTGCGCTGGCTGAAAACTGCGCACCACTGACGCATTCCAGCTTTAACCTTTCACTCCTGCCACTGACCAGATATAATCTTTTGACCCCTTGCACTTTCTTCTTCCTCTTTCCATTTGTTCTGCCATAAAATAGACAAAGTGAGAGACATTTTCCCAGCTGGTGACAGATTAAACTTGTGCTTTGTTTTTTTCTTCTAAAACATTAAATTTATACCATATTCCTGATCAGTTAATCAATTTTTCTGCCTGTCAAAACACACTGATAGCTGCTTTACACACATGTCTGTTAATGGCGTCAACTGCCATAAAACATTCAGAGCTTTGTTTGAACAGTGTGTGCCCTTCACGTGTGAGTATATTTTTTTGGTTGCCTACACTCGTAACTGGAAGCAAGACGCTTGGATGATTTGTGGGTAGTCAGCTTTATTTGTGAGTTTCTTAGTGTGTGTTGTCAAACACTCTGACAGGACTTAATAGGGGGTTTAAGTGGGATTTGGGTCATAGATGGGGAGATGCTAAAATCAGGTGTAGGAGTGCAGCATGTGGAAAAGAATCACTTAGAAGTGAGTCACATAATAATTTATGTGGTAAGCTCCAGCAGATTTTTCTTTTTGTACAGACTGTTATCAGCTGACTGGTGCTGCTACTCAAATATTCACTGCTTTTTAGCCAAAAGAAGGAATGAGCTCATGTTACGTTTCTAATCTCTAGAGCAGCGGTCCCCAACCCCCGGGCCATGGACCGGTCCCGGTCCATGAGTCGTTTGATACCGGGCCGCGAGAGTTGAAGTCCAGGAGTGAAATGTATGGTTTTCAGGGTTTTTATTGGTTATTATCGTTAATATTTATTGTTTTTATTATCCTGGGTCTTTTCCTGTGTGTTATGAATACATTTTCTTTTCTTTTTTTAATGCCGGTACCGGTTTTATTTTGTTGTATTTATCCGCGACACCTTAAAAGCTGGTCCGTGAAAATGTTGTCAGACATAAACCGGTCCATGGCACAAAAAAGGTTGGGGACCGCTGCTCTAGAAAGTGTAAAGGTAGTATAAAAGGTAAAACAGTTGAAATAACCTCATCATTACCAATACTTTAAAAAATTGATGCCTTCTACTCTTAATATAATCTATCAACAATACCCTACATGCAACCGGTCCATTATAGTGCATCGCTGTAAACTTTACCACAAGACTGCAGACTAACCAGTTGAGCCTGCACTGAACTGCCCTGTATTTTCATGCAATGTGCTAAATACAAGACATTTAAAAAAAAACAATTGAAATAAATGTTAATATATTTGTGTATATCATGATGTGTAGAGATGATGTTTGACTTATATTTTGACATCTTAATTTATATGACGAACTGTTTGGGTAGCCTAAATCATGAAAGGTGCTCTCTTTTCAAACAAAATTCAAAATGCCTTTATGGTCATGTTTGACCTCAAAAACTCCAATGTGTTTCGGTGTACAAGCTTTCATCCAGGAGTTAAACACAGTTCCTGAAAATGCTGATTCTTTTCTAATGGTGTTCCAATAATAACAAACCTCTAGCTTGGAGTGAAATATTCCACCAGTGGTGCTCCACCGAGGGAGGACACTTTAAAACCTTCACAGGTGTGGGAGTCCAAAGGCATTTTGAATATTATTCAAAATAAGAGTGCTTTGGAGTTTTTTGATTATTTAACCTATATACATCTAAAGAGCACAAAACAAAAACAAAAAGGTTAAATCCAGGAATCGCTCCGTCTCTGTTGAGGACTGTTCTACTAGCTTATGTCTAGTAAGCTCCACCCCTTCCACACACCAGCTGTGTGGAAGCCTTTTCCTTCCAGAAAATGGACATAGCGTTAGTGCAGATAGGATTGTGGGGTTAGCTTGGTTGCATGACCTATCCCATATGAGATGACCACTCACCAGATACTCTTCCATATATCTGACTGACCATTTACACTGTTTTATTCTGCCTAAAGTTGATATGTATAGTTGCTACCCACCAGTACCCACCCATGATTAGGGTCAGGGTATTTTCAAGTGTTTTAAAGCTGTGTTTAACTTCATCAGTGTCACCGATGCCTGATCTGCACTGTCTTGGTGCTACTACTTTCTGCTGCAAAGGCTTTCCATGTTTGTGGAAGAACACAGCCATATAACTAAATATGACTTACTGCCAGTGGAAACAAAAATGGTCTTTTGACTATAGTAATCCTGGCTGGAAATAATATTTGGGGAGATAATTATAGAAGAAAAATGTTTCAGATCAGTCTCCGGCACAGGAGAGCAAATAATTCCAATATACAAAACAACATTTATCTAAGTTTATCAGTGAAATATGAGGGAAAATATGGATGTCTCATTTCTCCCTGCCTGTCTGTCAGTGGATAAAAGCTCAAACTTAGATAATTAATACAGAAGAGTCCAGGGTCAGCCTGTCTTTATCTAATTCATCCTCTGTGTGAGTTTGTGTGCATGCCCAAATGAGTCGAAATAGCTCACTGTGTGTGAGCATGCAGGGTGTATTAGTGTTCCAATTATTTCTGCTGGGAGTGATTAGGCTTCTAGTGAGTCTACAGGAATCCAGGGGTCATATAGGTTACCACTCCATACTCCCCTATCCCACTCACAAATATGCACACACACACACACACACACACACTAATACAAACATTCCTTTCCCCATAACTCAAAGTTTTTGCCTTTCAAACTGCATTTTCAAATAGTCGCTGCAACTCTCAAGATCTAAGAAAAACAAAAGCATGAGGATAAGAGTGGCTACTGTTTCCCTAGCAGCTAATCCTCTGCCCACACTGTGGCAACATTCGGGGGAGGCGGTCTGTTGAGGGGTCAGTGGGCAGGTCAGCAGGTCATGGTCCTGTTTTAGGTGCAGCTATGGGAGAGAATGATTGAAGCCCTGACATGAAGGGATTTAAATACACAGTAAAGGGAGAGTGGGGGTGGGTGGGGGCTCTTTGTTTTTTTCTTAACGGGAGAAAGAAAGCATGGGGTAACCCTTACAATTTAATGTTCCCCACTGTACCTCCTGTAGAGAAGACAAACTACTTACTTTGAGATAAGTTAGGTGGAGACAGGGCATGGGGGGTTGAGAAAGACGCAAACAGAGATTCAGATGGATGAGAGGAGTGAGAAGGTTGTGACAGTGGATAAGGACAAATAGAAGAAGAACAGAATGGCTGACCTTTCGATTACACTGTGGTGCTTTTAAGAAGATCAGAGTGACCAAAACCTGAGATTACAACTTTAACTGCCACTCTGACCCTACTTACATGCGAGCACCTTTTGATTCTTAGATTTCCTCTATCTTCTTTCTTTTGTTTCTTTCTCCTTATGCACTAATACTGACTTGCTCTCAGGTACCTATGTGTGCACATGAAGGAAGACAGGTTGTACTGCAACTGGCTAAAGTTACGTCATGCTGTGCATTTATGTGTGGTGAGGATAAATTCTCTATAACATTGTGTTTTGGTGACTGGCTAAGCGACTCCATGACTTTCTTGTGTGATTTTTCTTCAGGTTTTGGGACCTCGCTATGCTGGAACACGATCCATGTCCCATCTTTAGTGTCGTGTCTGATTGAAGGAAGTTCACGTCCAAGATTTTATGGCACACTGCCCCATAATTGGCCTCTTAATGTGGTGATGTCATCCTGTACCCTTAGTAGAAAAACAGTCTCAAAGCATAATGTTTCCACTTCCTTTCTTTATAATTTCGGGTATTGATGGTGTTGCAGTAAGAATTATTTGTGTTCTAAGTACTGCTGGGGGTACATGCCCGTGTGTCCTAAGTAAAATGGAGAAAAGACTGCACATATTCACATGCACTAAAGCCTGGGAGCCTGTTAAAAGTAGTGGTGTGATGAGACAGCGGCTGAGAATCCAGGTTCTTATGACTACACAATTCTCCTTGGAACACTGCTGAGTGCTCACATACCTTCATCTTTGGAAGCCGAAAAACAAGTAAAGTCATGGTTGCCTTGACTGATGTCATGGTTGTAGTGGGAGTGGTGTCTGCCGACTTTAAAAGAGTTTTGTCCTCTAATCTGGAGCAATTCAGGGCACAAAATGTTAAAAAAAATATTACTTTAGCTTCCATAGAGACAAGTTAAAAATAAAATCTGTGCTGGCTAAGAAGCGGGGCATAAAATCATCATTCTTGTTCTGTGTTCAAACACAATGTGTCAAGTTATAAATTATAAACTCCACTTTGAAAAGATCGTCTACTCGCGTATCTCATGTCTGTTCGCTTACGCCAGGTGTTGATGATGCACATCTGTTTTGGGGTTTTTTTTAAAGCATGACACAACAGTGACTTGTTCGCTGCCTGTTTACTTTAAAGTACAATGTAGGGGTGTTTTAAAAACATATAAAAAAAAATCAGGCTTTTAGTAACAGAAAACGGTCATTATCTATGCTTTGGTTTATATATACTTAAAGCCGTGGAACGTTGCTATGCCAAATGTTTAGCATCTTGTATTTCTATGCAACCTTTGGATGAGTTTCCAGCATGAAGTCATAATGATCTGGCTGTGGAGTGAGAGCATTTAAGGGTAGAAGTGTGAACACGTCCCGCCACACACCAGTGGTTAAATTCAAAGACACAGGGTTATAAAATTACAACCTCGTTTGTTTAGTGCATGCAACAACTGTTGCCAGGAAGAACACACACTTAAACTCACACACATGCTTACACAATACAAACAGTGCAGTTTGATATGTGGTACTAAGTCAGTCTTTAATTGAAGGGAATTAACACTAATTTGCACTAATTTCTTAGGAATTACAGCCATTTTTTATACCTGCATAAAGGAAAAAGGACCAAAATCAGCCAATAAACAAATTAGCTGTGTAATATTTATCACAGAAATTCATTATAACTCTAGGTTATTTTAGGATATGTTATAAAGATTAGTGTTTTAAAGGTGCATTTGAAATTTTCAGATTTTCTTGCTTCATTCATATTTTTGTCTCTCCGTCACTCTACTGCCATTTTTTGTTACTGAATAATATTTGTCTCTTCAAAGTAAGAAAAAAGTTTGAGATCATGTTTGATCGTTTAATCCAGAAGCATGTGCTAAACAAAAATGAAATTTGATTATTTATTTAAAAAGTGTCTCTTTTTTAATATGATTGCTTTTGCTCTGCCTCGGAAACAAAATGTTCCAAGCAATACGATAGACAGATTTTAAAATAAAATAAAAAAAATTACATCTTAACAAAATGGATTCAGCTAAGTGACAGCAGAAGTAAGGTGAGGTTATTTTAGGTGTTGTAATCCCACTTTTGGCTGAGGCCCAGTGCTCACCTAACCAAAGTGCCTGGGAGGTGTGAAAGATCGGATGCTTTTATTGGCTAATATTTCACTTAGATACAGGAAAATGTAAGTAATGACTAATAATTTTTTACATAACAATTTTATATAAAAACAAGTTTAAAATGTTCACATTAAAGCGCACTATTGAAGCCTGGGTGAGAGTGAGTGGATAAAGGAGATGGAGGAGAAAAGAGAGGAGCCTCCCACACATTACCTGGAGGCATATTCCCCCTCCTTCCTTTAATTCATTCTGTCATCCACCCTCTCTCCCTGTCTTGTGGCTTTGAGTAGTTGTCACTTTGCCTGTCACATTAGAAAGGACGAGAGGGAGGGTAAGTAATATAATACATGAAAGCGAATACTGGTGTAGGTCATAGCAGTTTATCAAGTGTCTGTCATCCTGAACGGCAGCTGCTAAAGAAAAAATCCAGTGATTAAAGCTCTTTATGGTGTTAAATGAAAATCCTTCACATTAGAGAAATATGCACACTATTGCACCCCATCACTGTATATAATGTTACTCAAATATTAAACAGCTTACCTCACTTCAGTCTCCATTTCAGATATTTCACAGGAGATGCATCACATAGATGTTAACTATCTATCTATATATATATATATATATATATCTATAGATATGTCTATATATATAAGATAGATATATATAGATAGATAGTTAACATCTATGTGATGCATCTCCTGTGAAATATCTGAAATGGAGACTGAAGTGAGGTAAGCTGTTTAATATTTGAGTAACATTATATACAGTGATGGGGTGCAATAAAAGAAAATTCCAGTTTAAAAAGTGGGTAAGATGTGGTGTCAAAATCTGCTATTTTATTAATTAATTACGGTAACTAATCATGGATGTGATATCATTGCTAACTCTAGGGACATGTGATCATACAATAACACAGGCTGACTATCCAGCACTTTAGCAAAATTTAAAACCCTCTTTTAATCCACAGCAACGCCACCGCACAGCGAACCTGTGTGTGTAAAAAACTCCCATAAGTTAAAGCAAAGTGCTATTTAGCTTTGATTAGCATAAAGCAGCACCGATCAGTCAAACTCAGCCTAAACGTAACAATGCTCCACCAGCTTAGAACTCTAATGAGAAATCTTGCTTTGACTCATTTAAATTTTTATGTATAGTGTAATTTTAAAGTTTGAGCTAGACTAAATGTGTGGTTGAATTGGTACGAAATCTTGGGCAGTGTGTCTGATTGTGCATTAAGTCGCTGTGGCAGTTTTATATTTGAATGGTGTTTCACCTGGTTTGCTTCAAATAAACAATAAAAAGTGATTAACCGAATCCTACTGCATATAGTTCGCCATTACAAATCTTTGAAGTGAACTGCACAGACTGGTTTCATTCAGCAAAGTCATTTGATATTTTAAATATTTAGTTGTAAACTGTTCACACTTATCTGAAATAATACTTCAATTTCAAACAATTGTTCTTAAGTTGATGCAGGAAGTTTATCTGTAATCTGTAACAACAATAATTACTTTATCATTCATTTTCATTTCCTCTCACAACAAGTTTTATGATCTTCTGTGTTACTTTAGGATTCCCAGACCTAAGCAAACAGCTCCAGGATTATTCACATTCATCCTGCGGTGACCCAATAGTTCCTATATCTTACAGTGTTAAGAGAAACAAAAACTGATCAAAAGAGGTAGACAGTGAGCTCTTACAGTTAATAACACAAATGGGGTTTACAAATGGGGCGGATAAATGTGTGTACAGGATAAAAGCAAAAAAAGAAGAGAAAAAGAAAGTGAACGGAGGGAGAAAAAAAAAAGAAAAAAACTGGTAGAGGTAGAGAAAGATGAGAGCAGTGGCGAGTCATCTGTGGTTCCCATGGTCCAGAGAATGAGCTGCTTGTGCTCACATGGTTGAATGTGTGTGTGCCATTAGAGTCCCCCAGAGCGCTGAGACCAAAGGGGTCTCACTGTGACACCTATTATCCCCCCGAAACATGACACACCACCAGGGAGAGAGACAAAAACAGAAAAGGCGCTTGAGCCCACATTTCACTTGTGTTATAGCGACTGTTTGTTTGAGCGCCTGTATGTGACTGAACACGCGTGTGCATTTTAATGTTCCTGCATTTAGCAGCATCTGCTTTGTGAGTTAATGTGTTTATGTCTGTGTATGAACTCCCCGTGTGCATATTTCTGTGGTAAATGGTGAAATGTAGCAGATCACTGAACTGTGCCAGGTGTTTGACTTGGCCACACTTCTAAGGCCCTGACACACATTTTACATAGTCCACGGGGGGAATGTTGTAAGGCTTTGGGGGGCTGTTGGTTTTGTATGCAGAATAAGAATTATTTTCCCTTTCCACTGATTTAACTCACATGATTATACTTAGGTCATGGAACTATTGTAAATGTCTTTTCCTTTCACCTTCAATTATTTATCTGCTAGATTTGATAATCCTCTTGCCTCTTGTTTCTGGTGGGGGTTTTTTTTTCATTAGAAGTCTCTGAACAGGACATATTGCACAATGAGAGGAGGAGAGGAGCAGCAGACACAAAGTAAAATTGCTAAAAATATATATTTTAATTTGCCACTTGGAACAAACAATATTTTCATGATAAGATTCCCAAATTCAGGTTAAAACTTTGTTAGAACCCATTACAAAAAACTGTTTTATTTCTTTGTCTAATGTCCCCTTTTTTGATAGCTGTACTCATATGATTATATATTATCAAAGTTTAAAGTTACAGTTTGGTAGCTGCTTCAAAGCTAGTAGCCTGTTTGCTAGTGCTTTTTTGCTATTGGTTGCTGTTGCCTATATAGCAAGCCATGTTATTTGTCAGATAATAGCTAGCTGACATTGCTAACATGTATTATTATAGCAGCACTAATATAGCACTAATCCTATTATCTAAATAGAAGGAATTGTTATTTGTCAGATAATAGCTATCTAACATTGCTAATGTTAGGTGATGGCCTAGCAGTTTCTCCAAAACGTGAACAAATCAAGACTGAAGCACTAATAATGTAAAAATTCAAGCCTTCAAAAATCCATAAATGATTATCTTGCATATCTATGCTTTATAGGCTAGAATTCATTTATCAGAGCCCAATAAAGTTACACTTGGCAAAAGTGTTACTAACCACAAAAATCTGCGTTCAGCTAAATTATAGTATGGTATTAACCATGTCTGAAATGTTTAAGTTGGAAGTCTACTTTCTATTGCATGTCAATAGTAATTTAAATATGAAAGAACTTATTATTATACTTATTTAAGTCTATTCAGGCAATGTTTGTGCTTATTTTTGCTCAAACCAGTGTGCCTGTCAATAGCTTTGATTGTCTATGTGTTATTCTAGATATCACTGCAATTTCTGTCTCCAGTACAAATGAGGTGCAGCAAATTGCTTTTTATGCTCACATTATGTTCAGTAGCAAAATATCTTACCAAGAAACAGTTTGTAACTCTAAAAAATTAATAAAGCCTTCTTTGAATAACTTTTACTGCAAAAAATGTCTTCTAAATAAATAGTCACCGTAAAAATTGACCCCAAGCTGGCAGAAAATAAGAAAGCATAATAATAATGTTTTACTGAATTGGCTTTTTTCTTTGTGATGCACACAGAGAATCCAGACAGAAGTAATCAGAGAACTCTGCATCAACCAGTTTGTCCAGTTATGTTATGCTTACTTACCACAAGCAAAATAAAGTATTTATAGGACAATTCATTATTATACTTATAATATATGTTTATAATATATTATAATCACAAGTTAGTTGTTATCTTAGTTTAATTCGAGTCAAAACATTACAGAACATGTTAAAGAACAAGATGTTCATTTGCTGTGAATACATCTGTCTATCTGCAAACTGCTCCCACTCGATCAGGAGGTGAATAACCAAACTTAGGCCTCTGAAGGTTTTATCTGTGTCATATATGATGACTTCATCGTGCTACCTAGCAAACCCCTACCAACAAATGGCCATTTTTTTTAACAGTTAGGCACCCTCAACACCTTATGAAAGCATCACATCCCTTAGTTTCACAACATAAAAATCTAGCAATATCTTTATAAAATATTATGATGTCATCACATTGCCCAGCATAGCCCGGAGACCAAAGTGACATTTATGAAGCAGAGTAGGACATGGAGATGGATATGGTTTACGGGGATGCTGAGTATGGAGCAGTGTTTCTTTCATAGTGTTTTGGGATGTATATGCAATTATTGTTTCCACCTCCACACTCCAGCCACAAGGCTCTGAAGTTGAAAACATACCCCATGTTGCTTAAAGGCTTCTGTGTGTGTGTGTGTGTGTGTGTGTGTGTGTGTGTGTGTGTGTGTGTGTGTGTCTGTGCATCTCTGTGTTTGTGGACA
>VUQR01013806.1:0-27432 GCA_015108515.1 Hemichromis elongatus | reverse complement strand
CCTTGATTTCCGAATGACATGCAAAAGTTGCTTTCATCCGAAAAAAGTACTTTGGACCACTGTGCAACAGTCCAGTGCTGCTTCTCTGTAGCCCAGGTCAGGCGCTTCTGCCGCTGTTTCTGGTTCAAAAGTGGCTTAACCTGGGGAATGCGGCACCTGTAGCCCATTTCCTGCACACGCCTGTACACGGTGGCTCTGGATGTTTCTACTCCAGACTCAGTCCACTGCTTCCGCAGGTCCCCCAAGGTCTGGAATCGGTCCTTCTCCACAATCTTCCTCAGGGTCCGGTCACCTCTTCTCGTTGTGCAGCGTTTTCTGCCACACTTTTTCCTTCCCACAGACTTCCCACTGAGATGCCTTGATACAGCACTCTGGGAACAGCCTATCCGTTCAGAAATTTCTTTCTGTGTCTTACCCTCTTGCTTGAGGGTGTCAATGATGGCCTTCTGGTCAGCAGTCAGGTCGGCAGTCTTACCCATGATTGAGGTTTTGAGTAATGAACAGGCTAGGAGTTTTTAAAAGCCTCAGGAGTCTTTTGCAGGTGTTTCGAGTTAGGTTAATAGCTCGTTTAGTGAACCTTTTCATGATTAAAACAATTTAAGGCTTGAACTACTTACGTTGTGTGTAATGAATCTAAAATATATAGAAACTCTAATGTTTATCAGTACATTGCAGAAAATAATGAACTTTATCACAATATGCTAATTTTTTGAGAAGGACCTGTACAGCTGGGGAGCATTTCAAAGGTTTCTACTAAGTCTTGATGGTTTCAACTATGATTTGGAAAGTGGAAATTTATATTTGAAAGTTTAAAACTTTTTTTTTTCCTTTTAAAGATGACAGTCTGTAAATGACACTGTTAGCTGTGTAATATGCACAAAGAGATTAACGCTTGAATTTCTGAAACATTCAGCAAACTGCATTCAGAGATTGCACACACTGAGCTGAGCGCTAAACTCTTTTCACAGATTCCAATCAGTTCTTAAGCTTTCAGCGCTGGGATTTCAGACATTGTTTCCACAGTGAAAAGATAAAAACTGAACAAAAACAAACTCAAAACGCTGCAAACACTCAGACACAAGGCCGATTCTGTGTCCTTCCACAACATCCATCCAGGAAGTCAGCACGTTTCTAACCAAATGTGCTTTGGGTAGTTGCCGTGTATCATACATATACACCCTGTTTATTATAATTACATGTTACATAACCTTTCTAAACATGTCCCTATAGAGACAGTGGTCTAATTATATCTTATCGCCTCCACAAGTATCAGCCAAAATCAGCTCCAATCATCAGTGCCTCTGGAGAAAGCTTTGCTTTAAAGAAATCCCAAGATAAACACTTTTAATCTTGATGAGAATATCTCTATGACCTAACAAACTGCTTTGCAAATTCTTAGGTCAGGAAGTTTGAATATAATTTGTGTAACATAAAGAAATGCACAGCCACATAAAGAGACTCACCTCTAATGCTTTGTGGATATCCTGGAGGCCAGCAGGGTCTAAGGAGCCCCCACAGGTGCTGGCATCCTTTGCTATGCCCTTCTCAGCTCTTTTTTTGCCCTTGTCTTCAACCGGAGCCGGCACAATGCTGTCTGGCCCCAACAGAGGCTGAATCAACCCTTGGGCCACAGCATCACACAGCAGCACAAAAAGAGCACGATTCCTGAGAAACACAAACAAAGAATGTTCCAAAGTGACATTTTTCTGAAAGGATAACGACTCAAAGTTTGTCTCGAAGGCCAACTATTTTTTATTTTTTTTTGCTCTTCCTGAAATTAGAAACCCCTAGCCACAGATTTGGCCAGAAAAAAAAAAATAAGGTTCCCTTGGTCACATGTCACATGAGACTGCCTGCACATCCTAAAATTCGCACAATTATTGTTATGCCCAAGGAGAGTTTGGGCTGTTCTCGTGAGCGTTCACGGCTTCTTTCCATAGCCAAAAATAAAAGCAGTGCTTAAATGGTCTCCTCTGCTGTCAGGAGCAACAAAGGAAACAAGCTTCAGATACGTTTCTGAGGATGAATGCACATTTTGTAAGTACCTGAACTGAAGGTCTTTGTATTCACTATATTCCACAGAGAGTAGATGTGGCCTGATGAAAGTCTTTCAGAATGCACAGAATAAGTTAAAATGTATTTGATCATTAGACTTAAAACATTTACATTTCTGAGAAATGGTGAATAAGACAGAGTGTATCAACAAAAACAGAGCAAAAAACCCACAAAAAAACCCACAAAAAATGCACAAAATTATTAATTAACTGTTGGTCAAGCAGCTCTAACATAAAAAAACAAACAAAAATAAGAAGTGCTCCGTCCACGCAGCTCATTCTCTGGACACTATTGTATGTTATATGTATTTATTTTGTCTTCTTTGTTCTTTTTTAAATGTTAAAAAGTTCTTAGCGCAGTAAAATAAACGCATTATCCCCATATATCATTCATATGTGACTATATGTTAATACAACAAATAGCAGTAACAAACAGTTCAAATAGCTCCATAACCACATAGCGCTCTATATGTCAATCTATTGAGCTTGAAGGAGTGGTCAGAGGTTTTGAATCTCTATATGTTATTTTCTATGTGTTGACGATACACAACACACTTGTAAGAATCATAGTTTATACATTTTAAGGCTTTTTGTCAATTTTAGACTGTTAAGTAAACCTCGATGGATGTAAATTTTAATGGATCATTAACAGGCTTCATTGAAAATGTTTCATACTGTCGTATTTACAGACAGAATGACACATTCAAAGGCTACCAACAACAGTTAAAAATAATCTAAATAAAGTTTAAATATTCATGTAATTAAAATGGATGAATAACAAAATTTGAGCAAATAACAGCAAGCTTATTTAGAGTTTGCTGTTATTTGCTCAACACACTATTGATTTACAAGAGATATTTATGTGATTTCATCTAATCTTTTTAGTTACACCAAAGCAAGACATAATATCCTGTGTGATTTCCTCTGTTTCAGCTAAACTACAAAGTGCGAGCAGCTGCAGGTTTCAGAACTTCAAGCTGATGTGGAAAGATCCAAAGCACAGAGAAAACTAGCTAGGGCTTGCAGGGACTCTAAAAGGCACTATAATAACTAACCAAAAAAGAAGAGTGCTGAATAATGAGGGCATCTCAAAAGGGTAAAAAATAAAAACAAAGACTGGTATGGAATTACAGCAACCTGACACACACAGAGACAAAGACAGACTAAGAAGAAACGTATTAACTTAATCCGAATCTAAGGATGTATCGAATAGCTCATTTTCACAACCACTTATCCTTGACCACAGTGGAAAATGTCATGAAGTCAAGGAAAGCTGGGAAGGAGAATTTATAAGACCCCAGGAAAGCATTATGCTCTGAGAATCCAGCTGAACATTGAATATACTCACTAAATTAGCAATGTGGTGTCTCCTGGATGTCTGCTGTGTTGAAACTACCAAATGCATATCTTGGAGCCTATCCCAGCTGCCCTGAAGTAAAAACTAATTTAATGATAATCCTAAATGCTGGCAAAAACAACAACGGGTATAACTAATGCAGCTCATGACCTTGATTTAGAGAAGTAATGAGTAAGAACTGAACAACTTGATAAGAAGCAGATTTCATCTAGAATGTCATGGATTTGTGTCATAATTAGTTTTTGTGGTATTTTTACAGTTCAGATGCTTAGGGTGTGTTTTAATTACCTCTATGTTAGATTAGTGAAGCTGTGACACCGCGGGTAAGGTATAATTTTCTAAAAAAAAAGCCTACCCGGTGTACCCCGTCTTCTGGAGCATGTCCACCAGACTCCGGAAGGTGGGAAGCAGGCACATGTATTCCCTAGCTGCCAGCAAGTGGCTATTATAATTCCACAGGTAAATGGCTGCATTAGCTACCACCCACGACTCTCCGATCTCTGCTCCGAGCTCCGCTGCCCGCAAGAAGTTGGAGGTGGTGTAGGCACATAGAGCCTGGATCCAGTCCCTGGATGAGAGAAGCACAGAATTATAGAAGTGGGACAGAAAAAGTATTCTTTGTGCTTGTTTGTGTGCAGTACAATATTTTCCATTTTTCATCTTTAAACTTGCTTTTGCATGAACAGGTTTATCTACTAAAGGAAAATTACTCAATCAAGTTTTTACATAATTTGTAGTGTCAGATAGATTCTACTTAACGAGATATATTAATCCGGAGTTTTCTTTTAGCTCCTTAATTCACAGTCATAGCTCGTAGCCTCGTAATTCTACAACATGCCAGAAGTGGATTTAAGGCAAATTTCAGGCACAGTGCATCAGTACAGTAATTCCAATGGTGAATGTCATGTGTCAAGTCTTGTCAAGTCAATAAAGAAAATAGGCTCCTATAAGACTTAGGTTTTATCTAATACAATGATGGCTGGAATCCAAGACAGAAGACAAGGATGGAAAACACTCTACAAAAATAAAAAATAAAAAAGATCAGATTCTGGATGCACGTGTCCATTTATCCAACTTGCCAATTTTCCAGACCCAAAATAAATTAAACAAATGATAAATAATAACATATTAGAATGACCCTGACCACCATAATGATGATCTCACTATAACAAGCATGAGGAGTATCTGATCCTTTCCAACAACTTTATCTTTAACCACATTACGCAAGATGTCTGAGCCCATCTATTTCTGTTAAATATGACGGTATTTCTTTGTTACTTTTATTTTGATAGAAAAAAAAAGAACAAGAAAAAAGCTCATGACCTTCCCAATGTTTGTGTCTTCCCTCCCCCAACTCTTTGGCACACAGATGTGTTCAAGTGGAAAGTATCCAATAATAGGTCCGTGCCAGCGCACATATTAACCTTGGGCTTCAGTCACACAGGACTAGAGGTCGGTGAGTGGTGGCCTTGTAATCACATTAAAGAAGAAATCGGAACCCTTGTTTTACACCGGGTGAACCAGGAAACTGAGGAATACTTCCTGGTTTCCTGGTTGTAAAGAGGTTCCTGGAATATGATGCGAAATTAAGCCACACCTCGAGAGCACTCAGTGACCCCTTGATAACCAGCTAGCGAAAATGTTTATTCCCCAACTGTGTGGTTGTGGAAGGCGTGCTGTCACTAGGTGAAATAGTAATGAGATATATATAGTAAAACCTTGCCAATGCTTGATTGCTGAAGTCTCTCTCTCTGGAGGACGCCAAGTGGTTAGCAAACACTTGCCAACTGCTAAGCACTAAGCGTCTGTGAAACTATGATGGAAACCAGAAAGGTTCCCCCTTTTAAAATGTGTGGGTTTTAGTGGAAAAGCACAACTTTTTTGTAGAATGCAAATGGTCTAAGGCCTATGTCGACCTGTTTGATTAGAAATTTTTTAACTTTTTAAAAATTTTTTTACCACCACGCAGTGGTTAGTCAACAAATGTTTGCAGACAAGTCTTTCAAACATGTCTCTAAGCTTTAGCTAGCAAGATGGTGGATCGAATGGCTTATAATGTGGAAATATACTGTGTGCCAGGATCACATTTTGAAGAAGCACCTGTGGGCTCAGTACAGCTCCACAACACTACAACAGTGGTGAGCTCCACTGAAGAGGAGAATAATGTCGGTGCTGCCGCTATGCTGTTGCTAACTCGTAATTTTAGCTAAAGTTATCGCATTACAGAACTGTTGCTACAGAACTGAGTGCACGCCCTTGGGACAGATTTAGGTGTGTAAACAAAATGCAAAGGCTGCTTTTTTCAGTAACACAAAAATACTCTAACCTTAGTTTTCTCACTATGTTAAGTTGTGTAGAAAAAATTCAAGTTATAAAGAACAAGATACACTAAACAGCAAAGACACACAAAATAAAAATAGCTGTTGTTCTGATACCAGTGTGTATGTGTATATTGTGTTTTCACCTGTAAATGACCCAGTGCGGATCTTCTTCTGACACACAAAATCGTTTATCCTGTGGGGGGACAGCAGGGCTATTTAGCTGCACCCCCTCTTCAAGTAGCTTTTGGATAGTGGCCTGAACAAGAAAGAATACATTAATATCACAAACTAGAATATTAAAGATGACTTCCTGTTTTGACATCTTTATAATAAAAAAGAGAAAAACCTCCTGCTATGGGGATGACAGATTCTTTAAAGGCATTAAAACTTAGCTACACAGATCAAAGACAAAAAGAAATGACTGGTGAACACTTTATCCAGTGGCGGACACTCGGTTAAGAATGTAGCTTTTGAATTAATATAATCAAACCAAATTTTCAGAAAACATATCCCCGTGTCATAGAACAAAGGTGTAAGAAGAGAGGCTACAGCGTGTGTCAGTTTTGGCAAGGTTGTGTCACGGGTGTGGATAGTTGTCTTCATTTTCTTTAAAGTGCTGTCAAAATAACATCTCTATAGACTTAATAAAGACTTGGAGCTGCACATTTGACAGGAAGCACGTATGCAGAATAAGACAAACTCATGAGACAAGCACAACAGTCTCTGACTCCAACCAATCAACAACAACTTCACAGGCTTGTTAAAAATCCCATAATGCATGTCTACTGCTGCAAGCAGTCTTTGTTTCTGATGGTGTATTTCAAAAGGATGGCGCTGGCTAAAAGAAATAGCTTGATTATCCAAAAAGTGAACAGGAACACCTTATAACAAAAACATCTGAATTCAAATAAAGTTTAATTCAAAAGCTGGTGGCCAACAAACCAGGAATGGAGCCAAACAAGAACATATTCAATAACAAATCTACCACCTTTAATTATAAAAACAGAAGGAATATGAGCCCACTGATGTTACACCAGTAACTATTCTGAATGTACATTACAGTAGGAACATGTAAACCTTCAACTTCAATTATTACTATATCATCCAAAATACACTTTCAGATCATGCTGGAATTACATTTTAAAAGAAACCAAAAAAACCCCTCAGTGTGTTTATGATACTCACAAAAAACAATTATGGCACAGAACAGCTATCCTGCACTCACCAGACCATTGAGTAGTTAACCCTGACTGAAGCGCTTTTGGCTTTCAGAAATGTCTTAATTATTTCTTAATTGTCAAGATCAGCGGTCCCCAACCTTTTTTGCGCCATGGACCGGTTTAATGTCAGACAATATTTTCATGGACCAGCCTTTAAGGTGTCACGGATAAACACAGTATATAGTTTGTAAATATAATAATAAACATGAATTCACTGTGTAATTGTGTAACTTTATTAGCAGCGTCTTGCTGAAATGCGCCAACAACATTCAGAGAAACATCCTCCTCTATGGTTATGTGCTCCGTTCTTTTAAAATAAGAAACACAAATACAAACAAAATATGAACTACATGAAAATATATAATTCACCATAATGCTAAATCAATAAGAGCCCTGTGCTTGTTTCTCTGCAACAAGATGGTCCCACCTGGGCCTAATGGCGGACAATGATACCTGAAACACTGTTCAGAGTCGGATAATAAATAAAATGGAAACAACGCAAGTTGTTTTTTTTTTTTGTGCAGCCCGGTACCAAAAAAAGAAAAATTATTCATAACAAATGGGAAAAGACCCAGGGAAGCCAAGTTAATGGCAAAACCCTGAAGACCATAAATTTCACACCTGAGTCTCAACTCTCGCGGCCCGGTACCAAATGACTCACGGACCAGTACCGGTCCACGGCCCAGGGGTTGGGGACCGCTGCTCAAGATGGTTGTTTGTGAAAATTCGACTATATCAGCAGTTCCTTAAATACTCAGACCACTGACACCACAAGTGACACATTCAAGTCACTTACATTACATTTCTACCCCATTCCGATGCTCGGTTTGAACCGGTCGAAATTTGCATTAAGGAGCATCTAAACAGGTGTACCTAACAAAGTGGACAGTGTAGACCGGGATGCTTTTCATTGTGTTTGTTTAATAACAATATTCATCGGTCTCCTCTCATTCTATTGACCATTGTGCACAATGTTCCATATCTTTTTATAGTTCTATAATACTTGCCTGTAATGAATAATCAAAAGTACCAACCTTATAATACTGGAGTTGTAAGAAACCTATTTGAGTGTGTTGGTTACATCTGTAGGAAAATAGCAGCTGAAAAGAGCGGCTGTGTGTATTAGTTAGAACAAACCTCAGCACTAATGAAGCAAATTTCAGCTAAAAGGCGCAGCAGGTGCACACAGCTTTGACCTTCACTGGACCCGTGAAGAAACTGTGCACAGCTTTTCCCCTCTGAGCAGCTGTACTCTGGAGAATAAGCAAAATATGTTATGTGAAAAATCAGTGACAGCTCTCCTGCTCTTCTTGTCTAGCAATAGCACAAAAACTTATACTATAGCCACAGGAGTTATACATATATAAGCCTGGCATCTCATTACTATTCTATATTCTAAGGCTCAGTAATAGAAATATTTCTGTTATTTTAGTGTTACTCTTAAGATCATTCATCATCTTACTGTCAGTCTTTTTCCATCTCCCGTCATCGTAAAGCAAACAGAATCGACAAGCAGCTCGGCACACATCCCAAACTTCATGCTTCCTGGCTGTCTTTGCTAATGTTGCCCACAACTTCACCCTGAAACAGCCATGAAATAAAGACAACTTACAGGTGAGTACTTTTTGAAAAGGTTAAGGTCGGGACAAGGGTACAGCTACGTGTTGTATATAGGATCAAATATTGTTTGTTTGCAGGGTCATGAATAATAAAAATCTGCTCTCAAGTTGTGATGGTTCAGCCGTCTCCTGAGCATTAAGTCTGCCATTACTGACGTGCACATCTCTTTAACGGTAATGACAGGGGCAGACATGGGGAAATCAGCTATGCACTTTGAATAGGGAGATGAAATGGAAGGGTGCAGACTTATAGTCGCACAACAACCTTAACCGCAGAGAGGACCAATAGATCAAACATTCATTAGTATCTAATATTCGGTAAAAGCAAGAAGTAATAAATTCAACAAGCCATAAAAGTCTGATTATACAGGCAATTTTCCAACTTGGTTTCTGGGAAGTGTAACAACTAAAACTAACTGCTGAGAAAACTTTACACTGGTGGGATGATTTTGCTTACATTCATAAATAAACAGCACATGTGCACAATTAATTTGCAAACACGCACATCTCTGTATGATCTGTATCGCTGCCCTGTTTGTCCAGGTGTCCTTCCACCCTCTGTATGGATGTAGAGTGATGCTGAGCCTTTGCAGCGAGCTGAGTCACTGGTCCAGATCCAAGACCGCCTGCGGGAACTAGACAAATGTTGAAACACTGCATAAGTCGAACCTTATTAATACCGGAAAAGCTTTTCTATTTTTTTCCCCTTTATTGATAACGAAAAATCGTAGGTATGAATAAAATGTGTAGTTATTATAATACACAAATTCTCAGGCTTACATGACGTTAGAAGGTCAGCATAGAAATTATGACAAAGCTTCACAATTCTGTTTTATGCAACATCCACGTACAACATAGGTCACTGAAGGGGAAACGGCCCATTTCCATTGCTAACTCTTTCACTCAGGAGTGCTGCTGAGTCTAGTGTAATCAGATTAGATGCTAGCATATTCCAAAGTTTTACTGAAATGCATCTGCACCAACACAAATATTCAAGCATGTGTTGTATGGGGCTGAATTAATGACTGTGTGCAGAGCAGCCAAATGTGCAAGTGCCGGTGTGCTCGCTTTGAAAGTTCAAACAGACACACACACAAACACACACACACACACGCTTCTTACTGATGAACATCTTAGGAAGTATAAAAAAATTTGTGGCGCCATGGAGCACTTAATTAATTCTCGTAGTCTCAAGGGTTACTTTATGTGCTGGCTTTGAAGCTCACAACACAACGATTAAGTGGCTTCATCTAGGGCATGCTTAAGGTTCATGGACAAAAACAAGAGGTGCCTCTAGGGACCAAAGCTTTTAACCCGTGCCTGCAGTAGGAGCCCTTTGACAAGCTGTCAGTTTTTCCCTGGGTCATTAGGACTGCTGAATGTTCATTTGATGCTATGAAGCAAGGAGCCTTGAACAAGTGCGAGATCAAAGGCTCTCCCCAAGCTCTGGCCCTTCTGCTCCGTGATTCATCTCACACTGTCGATGTGGCTTTCACTGTTAGCAAAATTAGAACACACTCTCGAAGCAGTTTTTTTTTTTTTTTCTGAGAAATTGCACACTACTGAGCAACAAAAGCCCAATGTGACCCCGGGAAGTATCTCTGAAGACTGTGGGTCAAATTTAAATGCAACACATCAGTGTAGGTCTGTGACATTCAATCAGCCTGCATGCAACAACTGCCAGCTTTACTTATGACTATACAATTGCTGCATGAGTTTGCATTCCAGGTTCATTCTACAAATGAAGGAGGGCTCTTTCAGCACAAATCAGTGGGGTTTATATAAGATTAAGTAGCAAAGACATTCTGCTCTGAAGCATTAGTATCCATGCATGTATGTTACAGTTCCGAATATGATTATACAATAATTTTTATGGTCTCCTGGTCCTAGGCCCTATTTTAATGTTAATGCCACATGACTCACTATCAGCAGTAAGGTAGCCACAGTAAAGGCACAGGTAAAACATGCAAACTCCACACAAAAAGGAGCCATCTTCCTGTGAGATGACAACACCAGCCACTGTCACATTACAGTACATCACTGTCAATTTCCACGAGAGAACGAATAGCAAAGTTAGTAGCAGAACTGTAACTTCCAGGTGAAAAAGATATCCCGTCTAATTTTGGTTTTATTTATACTCCAAAATAACTGTCCCAAAGGTATAGCTGAACAATATGACTTGCTTCTTCTAGGCTAACCTGTCCTTCAAGCACGTACACTGTCAATTTATGAAGCATTAATGACGTGTGTTATTCCTGGTGTAGATAAAAGAACTTCATTTCATTTGGACGTCTGTTTCATGAGAACATCTTACTGCAAATCCAACATAAGAAAAAGTCTGTGTGGCTTTGTGAAAAGTGAAAGTAAGGAAGAGAGTTTTGTACTTTTTGAAGTGTCATCTGCATCCAGCACCATCTGAAAATCATCAGGGGCCAAAAGAAGGCCCACAGCGACCAGGACAGATCGAAAGTCGGTCTTATCTTGGGGCGGCATGTCTCTTGCCTGCGAAAGACATAGAAGAAGGGTTAATATCGGAATGAACTTGTAGACTAGACAGATTCTTTAAGTCCTCTCGGAGCCACCTTCAAGCAACGCATGCATTTTAAAAGTGAACTTATTTGGGCATATTATTAAACCTCTAACACCCAACACCCAGAAAGGTCATGTTTTAACTCAACATTCTTGAGCTTAACTACGAGCTCTTGTCTTCAGCAGCCTACTCTACACAGTACTGATGGATAACAAACCTGCTGCATAAGCATAGCAGCTTTATCCTCAATGCGGGAAGGGGTTTGGTAGATGGTCTGCCTAAGCTGCAGGAGGCGAGAAGCTGAAGACAGGCGTTCTCGTTGTGTCCCATTGTCCAGCAGCATGGCTTTCTGAAGGTGAGTCAAAGAAGACTCAAGGCGGCCCTCCTCCTCTTCAGTCAATGCCAGCTCTGAGTGGACTTGACAGCGCAGCTCCAACAACGTACTGGAATAGTAACACACAAATATTTCCATCAGTTTTACAGTCATGTAAAAAAGCAAACGTAAACCCTGTCTAAATTCTGAGGTTCTACATATCAGAATGTAATAAAATGGCTCTTAGCAGATTTAAAAAAAAGGTAAATACAGCTTCTGATGCACAACAACAACACAATATAAGTTACACCGTGTCATTATTTATTTAACACAAATGAATCCAAAATGAAGAAACAGTGTGTAAATAACTCAGTACTGCCTTACTGCTTCCTTTCCAGGAATTAAGAGGTTAAGTAGCAGCTATGTGCTGCTAATCAAATGCACTTGATTAATAAACCATCAGCAAGTGGGATCATCTTACTAAAAGCAGTTTTATCATTTTGTGTGTCTGGAACATTCAGGTGTGTGCTAACACAATGCCAAGGAGGAAAGAAATCATGAATTTCCACTAATGTTCAACCATCGGGTCACTAGTGCTGTGTGAAGGGGGAATTGCTTCCTGTGTGAACATAGCTTTAGCGTTGCAAAGGTGCATTTGAACAAACCAAAACACTTTAGGGATAACATCCTTTGGACAGACCAGCTCAAAGCTGATCCAGAGATGTCTAGTGATTATGCACAGTGCCACGGTTGATTCAAATCAAACAGAGCATATCAGAACAAGCACCTCAAACCAACTTTTTGGGCTTGTTTTGCAGCCACATAACCTGGGCACCTTGGAGTCCCTGAGTCTACCGAGGTAGGGTCAGACGTGACACCCTCTGTCCAGTAGCTAAAGCTCGGCCCACACGGGGTCATGCAAAAGGACAATGATCGTAAGCACACCAGCCATTCAATAGAATGGCTGAAAAAGAAAAGAATACAGGTGCTGCAATGACCCAGTCATGACCCAACTCAAGACCTTAAACCAATTGAAATGCTGTGGCAGGACCTTACGAGAGCAGTGCATTTATTTATAATTTAAGGCTTTTTATTATTAATGTTAGAATTGACAGATTGTGCACTTTTTATTACCAGTATATATGGTGGGAGTAAGAAAATGTGTAGGTCTGTGTGAACTGCGTGTGATTGTTATTCTCAGCAAAGAATGACTTTTTCAAAACAAATCATGGCTAGACTGGAAGTTTCTAAGAGGGTAACACTCAGCTAAACACACTCAGTGAAATGCATGTACAATAATGAAAAACAGTCTGAAAAGCTCCAGGACATGCACACAAGGCCATGATGATTATGTAAAAAGATGAATACCTTTGTGTCTCTTCCAGTGCCTGTGCGACCCTGAGCAGAGGTGTCTTGATGCATTTTCTGAGGTTGTGCTGCAAGAGGGGCAGGCACAATTTCCACTGGGTAGCACACACTGCCTGCACAGCCTGAGGCCCCCCCTCCCTCACTGCAGTCTGCAGCCACTGATCCAGCTTGCCTATCTCTTTCTGCCGGGCCTGTGGGATAAAACTACAGATTGAGAATCTCTCCTGTCGCAACGACGGAACAACACTTCCATCACTTGGCAAGCAAATTTGGATTAAAATGGGCTGAATATGTTGTATGTGCCAGTTCTTAAATGTGACAGTTTTCACAGCAGTGTATAATGAGATTACATGATCTTACTTTCCAACATCATTTTTTCTCATTAGAGGGGAAAAAACTAAAGAATTTATACACTGCCTGGCCAAAAAAAAAGTCGCCACCAAAAAAATATCACACATTGGACTGCCTTTAGCTTTGATTACAGCACGCGTTCGCTTTGGCATTGTTTTGATAGCTTCTGCAATGTCACAACATGTATTTCCATATAGTGTTGCATTAATTTTTCACCAAGAACTTGCACTGATGATGGTAGAGTCTGACCGTTGCGCAAAGCCTTCTCCAGCACATCCTAAAGATTCTCAATGCGGTTAAGGTCTGGACTCTGTGGTGGCCAATCCATGTGTGAAATTGATGTGTCATGCTCCCAGAACCACTCTTTCACAATTTGAGCTCGATGAATCCTGGCACTTTCATCTTGGAATATGCCTGTGCCATCGGGGAAGAAAAAACCCATTGATGGAATAACCTGGTCATTCAGTATAGTCAGGTAGTCAGCTGACCTCATTCTTGGAGTACATACTGTTGCTGAACCTAGACCTGACCAACTGCAGCAACCCCAGATCATAGCACTGCTCCACAGGCTTGTAGAGTAGGTACTAGGCATGATGGTTGCATCACTTCATCTATCTCTCTTCTTACTCTGATGGGCCCATCACTCTGGAACAGGGTAAATCTGGGCTCATCAGACCACATAACCTTCTTCCATTGCTCCAGAATCCAATCTTTATGCTCACCAGCAAACAAGACTTTTTTTTCCGGTTTGCATGTAAATAATCTGACCCTTCTCAAACACGCTAACATCTTTTCCACAACCATGAGATGTGTCTTTCAACATGGTTGTTTATGAAATGAGAAGCAACTTATTGCACCGGTTGGGGTTAAATAACTTGTTGCCAGATGAAAGATAATCGCCCATGCAGTAATTGTCCAATTGGAGGCTCGTACCTATTTGCTTAGTTAAATCCGTTTTTTTTGGCCAGGCAGTGTATTAGAATGAATAAAATTAAACTAATAAAAATCTTGACTGAATATCTAACTGATATGACACTTCTAAATGGACGTGCAGTTAGTCAGAGATACCTACTGAAGTCAGAATTCTGAATTTAATGACCTTAAACAAACCATTTTTTTGTAAAAAATTATTAAATGAAGCATCTGCTCGTGGACCTGCTGCTTTCACGGCTAAAGCATATGGGTGATAATTCAAACATATGGCCAAGCACCTCTACACTGGCTTTTGAATAGTCATTTGTCTTCGCTTCTTTCTTTAGGAGGTTGATTTCAGCTTGGACACATTCCATTACTATGCGCTGGCCAACACTCTAGAAAGACAAAAACACAAATGAGGTCAGGAATCAGAGGATGGGCTGAAAAATCTACAAATTTGTATCACCAGATTTTCTACGGCAGAAGATCCACCGTATGCAGCGTCGCCAATTATGTTGTCATTCCACATAATTCACTCGCAAGAAAAAATCATGCAAAACAAAGAAAAATGAGATATTATAAGTGAAATGTAGGGTGTATCAAAAAGAATCACTGGATTTCAAAAGGCTATAATTTTTAAACTTAAAAAAAAAGATACGTTTCAATGAACATAGAAGATTGTGGTGAATTCTGAAATATATGTGAAATATAGGTTTTACATACAAATCTTGTACAGTGCTCACAAATGTTTAGTGTGTTCATACCACAGTAGACTTTTCAACAATTACTGGTGAACGGCTGTGGAATTATATACACCCTGTACGTTCTATATTGCTCAAAGTAAAAATGCAAGTAATATTTCCAAATTATGGGCGTGGCCTCCTGGTATGTCACAAGTAGTTTACAATAAAACTCCTTTTTAAAAATTAAGAAATTAAAATATTAAACAATGTCAGCAAATAGAAATTTAATGAATGAAGAATAAATAAGCCCTTCATTTTGGGCTCGTCTGACAACACGTTCTTATCCCAAAGTGTAACATTTTATGCTAGGTGACAAAACATCAGTATGTTATGCTTTCGGCCACCCAACACGTCTGGATAGTACGCGTTCGGAAACATTCAGAAACATGAGAACCGTTTGAAATGGCTCTACACATGTACGTTTATTTTACTTTAATCACTTTGGAAAACACTATCTAACATGATTAAGGTTATGGTTAAGGTTAGGATAAAGGTCAGGTTTAGGGCTGGAATACACGGCTGGAACGTTTGTTACCACCGGGAGTGTCATTCTATTGGATTCCATCCACAACCCAACGTGTTCCTGAGGGACGCCTAGGGACGTGACAAATCGTCGATATGTTTCGCGCTACATCACACGTTCAAGTTTGGGCAAAAGAAAATGTTCTCATTTATAAATAGGCATTGACAGACTTACAGTAACTTTGGGAATGCTAACTTACTGTAAGTCAAACGCAATTAATCTCATGTATTGTCAAGAACCTGTTTTTATTCTTGACTTTTACCAGAATAGCTTTGCATGATTCACAGCTCAAAACAATCCTTATTTATCCTGTGCTTCTTCTGATAGGAGGATCCTTACAAACAGAAGGTTTAAACAGTACGGGGTTACCGCTGCTGTGGTCACAAAAATTAGGGATACGTGCTCTCACTGACATCACAGGGAGCCCAGAGTAGAAACAGCACAGCAGTCTGAAGCCCGAGTCTTGGTTTAGAGCGATTAACTGTGCGTATGCTAACTTATTAGTTAAATTTTGGACACGTTACGTAAGAGCACTCACCATTGTACCTATGACAAAAATAAGGAAAGGCATAATAGGTCACAGTTAATGTCAAACCCCATGCATAAATTTGCATATTTGTAAAATGTGTGCAGTTACATCTTGTGCCCCTATTGCCCGAGGTTTTCAGAGAATATCGGACACTCACAACTCCTTCTGATGACTTTAGCTCTTTCAGACAGTTGGCAGCTACTTTCTGATGCTTGACTTGCAAGGCCAGCAGAGCCAACTCCAGGAGGAAGGCAACTCTGCAAATTTCAGATAAAACATAATTTATACAATTCACAATCCTTCAGTACAGTAATCGGAGACATGTACTGCCCCTGGGATAGCCATGTGTAGGTTTATGGTAGAGAGAGGTTTAGGAAGAGAACAGCGAGCAATAAAAGGGAATCTCACAGGAGATTTGATCAGGACACTTTAGGTCACAGACCTGTCAGATGGCTGGATGGGTGTTGAGCTCTGAAGAGGACTGGAGTTCAGAGGCATAGCAGGCTCTTTGCTACAGTCCACCAAGAGATGGAAAATCTCCTCAAGCTTAGTAGAATTGTGTTTCGTCAGCTTGTCCTTGGTTAATCCTCCCAACCTGCTACAAACATCAGGAAAACTCTCTTTACATTAACGTACATGCATGTGAGCACCCAGAATTAAACTGATACTTTCATTTGCCCTTTAACAGACTCACACAAAACAGTGCATAAACCTTAGGCTAAATAACCTATATGGTGCTGACGACAGCTGACTCTGACTTAGTCATGCTGTCACACTGAAATGTGGAGCCATAAGGAGCTGTGACATGTCGAGTACATGCCTGCAGAGATGGACTGGGGGATGGGACTGTACAAGAATACGCCACACCAGAAGACATGGTACTGTACTACAAATGTATCCAGGCCAGCAGAAAAACATGGCCACCACAGGACGCGCTGAGAGCCAATGGATAATGGACCACTGACCTATGTCTCCCAGTTTTTAAATGTATCCTGAGGCATAAAATATTCAATATAAAAAAAAAACCAACAACAAAATCCTCACTTTAAGACCTACAGATTAGGATGGCATTGCAAAGAATAAAATAAAGACATACACAGGTTAGAAACACATAATCCTAGATTTAAAAAAAAAATGAAAACAAGGTTATAACTGATCAGGTTCTGACCTCAACCTGCCTCTATTGTTAGCATACCGTCGAAGCATTCTAAAAACAACAAACATGAAATCAATGAGAAAAGGCTGCTTTCAGTTTTATCTCCAAAGCAAGCATTACTGGAGTAGATCAAGGGCTTCTTGGTGATAGCGTAAATCTTGTTTTTCCTAGTGACAGATAAAAATGCAAAAGACTTTCATCCTGACAGCACAAAAACAACTGTTTCGGCAAAACAAACCCCCCCAGTGACCTCCAAGCAGGAAAAAAAGGTAACATTTATATGAATGTAACACAGAAACCTTGCTTACTTTTTTAATTCCTGCATTTTGTAAATGACTTCTAACGTAGTGCATTGCCTGCTTGTTTCCAGGAGGACATCGCTCTCTGACAGCTGGTGTCGTACCTAAGAACAGTCAAGTTGGAAGTCATGCTTTATTATCAGGTTATAACAGAGCTGCATTTTATGATTATGGTCAACAACAAGAAGTTTAGCGAGGTAAATAAGACTCCTGAAGACATCTGATTGGTGTATTTTCATATTATAAGACTTGTATAAAACAGAAGATCAACCAGGAAGTATGAGCCAATCATGTTGCTATGTTGAGTGTGTATCAACGTACTTACTTACTGCATCTATAATGTGAATTAATGCTGCATTTGTTAATTGATCTTTCAGGACAAGCCAGAGAACTGACCACGTTCACACGGCAAGTACCGCTCTGAAAAGGCTGTTTTATCAGTTTTACAGCGCTTAACAAAGTTATCAGACCAGCTCTCATAAAGAAAATGTTTTATGAAATCTGTCAAAAACGTGTTTAAACAAGTTTATAAAGAATAACAACAGTATTTACATAATAGCATTAAGAACATTTAGATTAAAGAGCTTGCACATACTGGTGGCTTAAACATTAGAGAAATATAAAAAAATAATTTGGTAGTTACCAATACTGTGAATTTTGGGCAGATTGTGGTATAAACTGTACACTAGGTGGTGCGCTAATAAATATGTTAAGAACTATAGCTGGTAGATTCCATGCAGGTTGCATTTATTTCCTGCTGAAAATGAAAAAGAAATTCATGACTCACTTTCTGCTTTCACATAAGAGCTTCAAAATAACATCGACATGACATCGAGGATAGATTTAGTTTTTACTGGATGTATAAGCAACCAAAACAACTGCCATGAAAGCAACATGCTGTGTTTACCAATAAAGTAAAGAGTCCTGGGTAAAGATTTGGAGCATGCGACTCGATGAATTCTTCTGTAACTTTAGCAAAACGTGTTGCGTCCTTAACTTTCTTCGAGTCCACAAGACATTTGATCAGGTGCCTGAGCAGAAACAGAGATGGAGAGCAAACATGTGGTGGGTATGTGTCACGAGGCAACTTTCTCCAGGTGCTCATTTTCTCTATGCTACTTTACATTCAGTGTCATTAACATGCCAATATTCCAATAACAGACTTTCTTTTCTGAAGCGTGTCATGTTCATATTTCTGTGGCATGAGCTGTCTGATATTACCGTGCTGGTGTTGTTACTACAACATAACTCATGTTATTTAAGGACCATCTTAGACAGCAGTGGGTGAAGTTGCCTTTAGGGCTTTCTGGCAGAAAAGCTTTCTGACAAAAACACTCTAAAGTAGAACGGCTTTCAGAAGTCAGGGCTACAAAGGGAGTGCGAGGAGCAGGTTGGTGGTGGATGTATGGATCCGCTTCACCTGACAGACTGGGCTCTGTGTCCTGTGTAAAACCAAAAGTCGATGTTGACTTTATTTTTAGATTTTTGTTTACTTTTATTTTCTTATATTCATTCCAACAGTATTTCTATTTTATTTTTTATTTATTTCAGTTTGACTTTTGGTTTTATATATATGTATATGCTGATGTTTGCCCCCATGGTCAATATGTAGCTTCCTCTCATACTGCACTAACATAACTAAATGTTGTGCTGTTTTCTAAACACGGGCAGAGTCGATTCATTTCTGAGCATTAAATTTTAGTGCAGTTGTCACTTACATTGTGTGTGACAAACATCTGTCAGTCAGTTTGTGTGCTTGATTTAAATGTTCTTCTCCCTATATTTTGCACTTTAAGAAACACATATACTGTACATATATGAGTCTTACAACAAAAGAAGCCATCAAATAATGTGTATTATATTTTATGCATAACTACAAAAAACACTTAAATTAAAAAAAAAAAAAAGAAACAAAATTACAAGAATACAAGCGCAACAGGATCAGTCGCAATAATCTCTGAGTCCCCACCTCTTACACACAGTCTGGTCATTGTGCTTTCTTTGTACTTTAAAGTAAAGTACTTTACAGTACTTTAAATTGGACATATTTTTCTTATTCTTATAACAGATGTAATATAGCACACACTGTTAATATTGATCTGTCACTGTCTGACCCATCATTATATATACGTATGAATGATAGATTTTTTCCCCCTCTGATCAAAGATAAAATAACATTTGGGCTGTGGGAAAAACATGATTAAACAGCTTGAAACAGAACAGATACTTGACTCTATAGACAAGAAAAAAAGCAGCCCATTAACTGGGGCCAAAGGAAGCTGTGGTCATAAATAAACTGCTGCTTAATAAGCTCAGTTCATTATCTCTATGAATTTTCAATGAGTATGAACCAAAATCACAACTGGACATATTAATGAGGTCTAAGTAAGAGAGCAATGCGCGGTCACTTGCATCATGAGTTCAGCCCTCCAGCTGTGGTCCTGGTCTGCCACCTCCTCCAGACTCTGCACCACCTGCCTGAGAGAGGGCACCAGGTGGAGGCTCCGCCCCGGCTGCAGGAGAGGTTGCACTGTCTGGAAGTACAGCACCGAGGCGTTGAACACCATAAAGTGAAGTCTGTAAAGCACAAACCAAATGCAGAAGAAAGTAAACATTGAGCAATGAATTCTTTATGCGATACACATGCAAGCCATTTTATCTCTTAGTACGACTCAATTCAAACCAAGTGTCAGCTCTCTATGAGGAAGTCCTGTGAATTCCAAATGTGCGTGAATTAACAATGGCCCAATGAGCCACAGGAGAGCGGCCGGCCGAATCTTTTCGACGTGAAATAAGTGTAATTTATGAATTTAAGCCTCAGTTTTAAAGAAAACTGTGCAAAGAGACTGTTTGAGCGCTGCTAATTTATTCACCAGAGAGTGCGCTGCGCATTAGCGTGGGCCGCTTGAATTAGATATGTACTCCCTTTGGTGCTAATTGGAATTCCTCATTGAGCCTTTTTATTGACAGGTTATGAGTTCATTATAAAAAAGAAAGCACTCATCGCTTACAAAGGCTAACCCAGTATCTCCAAACGCATCCATCAAAGCGAATAACAAGGGAACGCATCTGTCACAATTTCTATTATTGCATCGATATGTGCATCACCCGTTTCACCCTGCTCACAGATGCATCCAGTCAGCTGTTAAAAATGAGATGAAAACACAGTGAAAACGATCCACTTGTGACTAAGAGGTCGGGGTGAAGCATGAAAATCGTGTTATATGTGATTTTTCTTTGTAGCATATTTCTGCGCATCAGACTGATCCTAACCTATCACAGCTAAACAACATTCCCTGGTGAGAATATCTGGCTTTCATTACGTGTTTCACCGGCGCACCTCACCGCTGTGGCAGCAACTGCCAAATAATATCAGAGATAATCAACTATACGCAGCAGAAAATGGTCATCCGTCTTTCTCGACACTGTAACAACAAAGCCGAGCATACTCGAAAGAGGTCGCATACCTTGGTTCTCCCTTTGAAATCTCAATTGCTTTCAGAAAATACATCACAGCCTCTTCAAAGTCCTCCTAAAATAGAAAAAAAAAGCAAACAAGGGGACATGAGAACTTGTCAGAACATAGCATAAAAACGCTGACAAACAGTTTAGCAAAAAAAGACTTTAAACTGCACTCAAAAGTGGCAAAGGCCAATATTCGTTTGACAGTGAAGAAGCACGGAGAAACCAAGTTTGTTTGCAAAGCTGCTGCATGTTTTAAGTGCAAATGAGTACAGTATGCCGCTACAGTAACTGCATGTGTATATATCTCTGGGGCGCAGAAACACAAACACACACAAAACACCCTTGAGGGGACGTGTCCAATTTACTGTCCTCACCACACTCCCAGTGGCCGGCGGAGACTTCAGCTGGCCCTGGCAGAGGTAGGCTCGACACAGAAATTGATTAGCCGGCGGATTCCCTTCAAAGTATATCTTTAGACACGCTGCACTTATCTCCAAACAGCCCAGCTGAAAACACAGAGACAGAGCGGCACAAAGGCCAGAGAGAAAAAGAACAAAAAAAATCAGCCTCAGCTGCAGTTAGATCATGTAACCGGCAATTTGTTGTCTATGATGCATTATTAAAAACTATGGCGTGAGGGCTTAATGTATGGGGAGGTGCACATTTATTTTGTGCACGACAAATTAATTCCATCTGTTTTACAAACTGCCTCGTGTTCATTGTGAAATTAATTCAAACTCAGTAGCTTTATACTTAGGGACTTGCAGCACTATCGTGGAAGAGGATCATGCAGCAGAAAGTTTTCTTCTGAAAGCTTTTATATGCGTTGTGAAGAACAATAAGTCAGGCTGGAAGATCATTGAATAAGTAAAACCTGACAGTAATGAGAAATGGATTAGTACGTTAGCAAATATTATTTATGCTTCTCTGGAAAATACTGCAGCGGAGCTGTACTGTGGATGAAGACTAATTCAGCATTCACTGACGCTTAAGTCTTCAGGCTAAGCTGCATTTTCACAGAAAACTTGCTGCGTGATATAAAGGAGAGAGAACAAATCACATTATGGAATATCCCTGTGTTTCATTATACAAATATGTTTCCCTTGCCTTAGGACAGCTCAGCCTGTATTAGTGAATATTCATTACTATTCCCTACTGGGAAAATAGCTCGATTAGACAAACTGAAGTCACTGCACGAAAACAGTGGCATAATGAAATGAGTCCTCCAGCAGGGAGGTCCTGCCTGCTTTTTTATTACCTTGATTTTTCTATATCAATACCTGTAGATACCATCAGCAACAAAGAACTGATGTTAATCAACAAACAACCCACCCAAATGTCTAGGACCTGCTTTATGTTGGAGCTTTAATAATTCAGGAGCTGTCACAGAAGTAGCAGGCATTTACTTATAAAATGTAAGCTCCACATCTTCACAGTCAGATGCCAATCTTTTGTTCTAGGAGGCTGCTTGAAGCACCATGTCTTATGCCCCAACTCAGCAGTCAGGAGCTCCTCACATCATAAAAAACACTTCTCACCGCCGTTGGAAAGCAAGGTTGCAGGCACCTTCAGAGAATGTGTGTTCTCATTATAGTCTATCAAACAAAGGAATTCAGCCTGAGTCTGGTGCTAACTGTAGGTTAATACACACACATCTACATTTGATGGATTCCCTGATCTACCAATACAAACCTGGTGAAATTTTAAGTGATGTGTGTGTGCGAACAACCTGACAAATGATAGATGTTGTAGCTATACCAGGTGATAGCGACGTCGGGTTGAGGGAAAACAGCTCAAGAGGGCTGAGAGAAGCTAGAGAAAATGTGGAAGGTGGAGGGACCAGTTATCCTTGTGGCAATTGGAGCACTTGGTACAGTGACCTCCAAAAAATGGGTGAGTGACTCTAACAGATACCAGGAACCACATCTGAGATCTCTGTCCAGAAGAGTGCAGTCCTAGGAACAGCAAAGATAATGCACAGGACCCTCAAGCTACAAGCCTCTGGTAGAGGACCTATGCTTGAAGGATAGAAGACTGCGATATATATAGCATTTTGTATGTTTATTTAACTCAGTAACTCATACTCATTAAAATACCTTTTTTACACCCAAAAGGTGCGTGCCATGGTTTCATCGTATTTCAAAATAGTAAGGGTAGTTTGCCAAGTGATATTAAGGTAATGTTGCCTGCTCCTGTAGCTTTTAGCCTTTCATCCAAAAATACAGATGTGTTTGCAGAAAGTCCAGTCATAAAGTAAAATAACTACATCTATCAAAATATGTTACTAACAATAGCTACATAAATAGCCTGCTATAAGAAAGAATATAATCACCTTGAGACTCTCTGATTCTCCATTTGGGAAATATACAAGAAGAGTAATATCATTCAGACTAATTTAGCATACACTAAAGCATAAAACTTTAATACTTATATAATCGAGGGAAGGATCCGCCATGCAGAATCAAAAGCTAATGGATAAAAAAAAGAAAAACACCACAATATGCAGAAATCAATGCTAAAAGTGCAACTCCATGGGAAACTGTAAATACCAACAGCACTCAAATAGGCAACATATTACATAAGTGATTACATTTTCTTCTTCTTTTGTTTATTTCCAACTCATCACCTCGCCTGTGCTATCAAAAAGATCATCAAGTAAACTCTTGATCAACGCTTGGGTGGGAACTCCTCCTCCTCTCTCACCTGTAGCCCAGTCTCTGCGCACAGGACGGACCATTCCGGATCAATGCGTGGAGTTTGTCCGCCGGTTCCAACTACTGCTGCCCCCTTGATTAAATCGTAGGCTGACTGCAGAGCTCCACAGTCTGCATGTACGAAATAAACACAGTAAGCTTATTTTCACAACTCTTCATTTACTTAACTAACTGCGTGACAAACCTTTGTTCTCTTTAGCCTTGGCTAAATACTGGCGAATGTCTAGGTCCATTTCAAAGCGTTACTTAGCTAACGTTAAACTAATGACACTATTTCTTTTTTTTTCCATGCCCCATATAGCTACTACTTTGCTGAATACCGAGCAATCCATCGAAGATAGCAAGTACTTTCTTGAATTTTACCAGCCAACAGTCAGCGCTTTTAGTTTGGGAGTGTTACTAAGCAACCGGACTTGAACTACGGTGTACGGATAGGACAAAAAAGACTGGCTTTGGCAGCGCGGTCATTAACACGGCACCTAAGTTAACAACACAAAATTGACTTTTACTATATTCTGTGAAATGCACAACAGGCAGCCTATAAAATATAAAGCAAACACTCCGCCCTAGCTGTCTACAAGCCCTCAACCTCACCTATCAGAGTCAGACTTCTCCACCAATGGTGTTGATATTTTGAAGCACTCTGATCACACCGCCTAGAAAATCACAAAAATGTGCTGTAGTGTTGGTGGGGGAAAAGGCATTAAACAGTAAATTTATATAATTTTACAAAACACAGTTTTGGCCTCTGTGGATAGTTTCGGTCTCACCTTTGGTGACTGGAGTCAATGGAGGCAGTATGGAGGCATACTGGAGTATTTAATGCAATTATCTGACTATTATATGGTACAGACCATTCACAATGAATTTAATAATACTGAAGCATGTGCTTCAGTAATCTAGTATTTCATGACTCTGTTATTTATTACCAATTATCACATATTTTTTTGTGTGTGCATTTTACTAGTGTAGCTGTTGATGCAACTTGCTGATCGAGTTTGCTAGAGCTAGCAACTTCTTTATTTATTTCTACTCTGAGTGAGCACTCAAGCATTGTCTGCTACAAGCCTGATCACGCCTACACATTCATACAACAGTTTGTTTTTTTTTCATTTTCTTCTGTGTTGTTGTGTTTTGGCATGTTAGCCGGACGACTAAAAAAACCAGAGCTTTTTAATCTGAATGAAATTTCTATTTGGCTAATTACAAATTCCTTACATTGCCTGTGTCTGTGCAGTGCACTTTGCTAACCAAGTTTGCTAACATTAGGTGATTGTAATAGCTAGGACTTCCACCTTTCTTGTCCAAATATGGTCATTTATAGCTAAAAACAACAAACAAACAAAAGAAAAAAACTAAATACGTCACATATTATTTTACTAATATTATGATAGAATATTATGATAAACGTGAGTTGACCAATGCCTATATGTGTCTTTTTTTACAGTTTGTTAAAAAAAACTTAGCTGGTAGGATTTATTGGAACCATAATAAATCACTTCAAAAGGTACGAATAAAAATAAAAAGATGGTGCATAACAAAAGCAAAATAAAATCTCTCCCTCCTGCCGTTGTGAACACAAACACATACACATGGGCACTTCAAAGTGCATCATTATAGAAATCAGGTCGCTAAGTGTGCAAATATAATTTACTTGGTCAATCCACATACTGCTGCAGATGTGACAGGGGACAAAGTCAAGAGGGAAGGATACGGCTGTGGCTCTACTTTCAGTACATACTTAGGGTTTGAGGTTTAATTGACAGAAGTATGTATTACCTGCCAGCAGTTCAAAGCAGCATAGATAGCTCCGTGGTGGCCCTCAAGCACATTTGTTAAGCAGTTCATCGTGGGGATCTGTCTTAAAATACACACAAAGCTTCTGGAATGGCTTTAAGTGTGAAATATATAATTATTTTCTGGAAGAGATTTTTCCTCTGTCACTTGACCTACTTAATGGTTTGAGTTGGCACTTCTATTTGTTGGTTAAAATTTCAAGACTGTCATGCCACAGTGCTGTTACTTGGGACTGTATGTTTTATACTTTTGGTCTATGACTGAGAGAATTATCTATAGATTAAACGCTTCA
This sequence comes from Hemichromis elongatus, assembly GCA_015108515.1. NCBI lineage: Eukaryota > Metazoa > Chordata > Actinopteri > Cichliformes > Cichlidae > Hemichromis > Hemichromis elongatus. The sequence goes on along the minus strand of VUQR01013806.1, from coordinate 1,866 downwards.
GAGGTGAAAATGCAGAATTGATGAAAATCTCTGGGTCTCATAATTATTTGGTGGGTACTTAAATATAAGACTTTTTGTGCACAAGCTTTACATTAGGTCAGCAAATGCAAATGTCACTTAGACAGCCAACCATTTTTCATGGCACCTATCTTACAAGTGGATAAGACACTGAATTAAAAATGTATTTCTAATCTTATACTTTCCTTTATTTTATGTCATATATACATTGTTATAGATGTGGGTATTTATTTTCATCACGGTTAAAGTTTGAAACAATGAGGTCAGGTTCCGTACAGCAGAGGAAGTAATTATTTGATCCCCTGCTGAATTTGTAAGTTTATTGTTAAGTTTAATATTATATAAGACATTTTTAGTAGTTTAATTTTAATGGAGAGCGACACAATATCAACCACAATTCACGAAGCTTGCAAATTAAACAGATGATCAAATAATTAAGTCTGTAAACCAAAGTCAGTTTCCTGACTCCCCTAAATGCTGCATTTGAAGCAAATGTTTTCTACACTTGCCACTGGATGATGCCACTGAGTGCAGATATCTCTATCTTGTTGTGCCTTGAAAACAGGAGGCCACTTGTTGTTCAGACAGCCATTTAGAAGAAAGTATGTGTAAAAGAGAAGGAGCTTGTTCCAAAGGACTTTGCCAGAGAAAGAAGCGAGGGGCTCCACCAAGGCCCAAGAATTATGCAAAATATTATATAGAACAACAATAAAAATATGAAGTTGTGAGTGGATATAATAGGGCTGCCTTTAAAAGAATGCATTTGTTTTGCGTACGTGATATTTTCAGTTCCTGTGCACCGGCGGTAACAAGCTAATCTGACCAACACAGATGGTGCTTTATGGTGATGAATAGCCTCCTATAATGCAAAATGTGTGAGCATTTATTCCACGATGCAGCTACAATACACCTGGCCTGCTGTACACACAGTTAACAAATACGAGATATTGTCCTGGTAATTATTTAACACTGAGGCAACATACGTCTGGGTCCCGAAACTTGGACCAAGGCCTCAATATTTATTGTCAGTTGCAGCAAACTGAAATAAGCCACCCCTGACCTACTCCTGAGAGCTTTTAAAAACAAGAGCAATGAAACAGTTTAAAAAATTGAATGTGCCAACAAGAAAAAAACACAACCAGGGCATTATCACAGTGATGGCAATATCTGACTTTAATTTACTGTCATTGGGGCTGCTTTAGGAAAATTGTTCATATTCACACAGAAAATGTTGGATTACATAAAAAGAAAAGCCTGGACTTTTTTTTTTAAAAAGCAATATATAATTTAAGCCACAGTAGAGCGAGTTGAAATCCAATCCAGCGAATAAACGAAAAGCTCCAGTCAGGGTGCAGTAGCCGATTTTACTTCCATTCAGCTTCTGTTTACACCCCATCATGAATATTATTTTGCCAAAGCGCGGCATGTTTGCATCGCGGTCTCTTGTAAACTGAGAAAGAAAATTGAAATGCCATTAAGAGATGATCCATGAGCAGCGAGTTATCTTTGGACCGGTGCACAGACACCAGCCACATTTAATGAGGATATAACCGCATGACACAATCTCGTCAGCTGCACTGATGCACACCAAGGTGGAGAACAAAGATAAACAATGAAGCACCAGTGGAGAAATTAATCGCCGGCATTTTTCGAACATGAATAGGAGGAAACAAACAAACAAACAGAAAAGGCTGTAGCTCCTATTTTTCACACCAGGAGGCTCATTGTATGCTTGAATTCAGATAAACAAGATGAGTCAAAAGTGATTTGTAAGCTGTTTGTTAATTAATTAATTTTTTTATTTTAAGTGCTTGGAAGTTATAATGAGGAACACGCGGGGGGGGGGGG
>VUQR01013805.1:10698-23638 GCA_015108515.1 Hemichromis elongatus | reverse complement strand
ACACTTTCATGGTTTCAAACATCTTTATTACACTCCACACACAGTTGCTGTACACTTCCGGAGCTGCAGCTCTCCCGCTGCCAGCTTGACACATAACTCACAACAACAACAGCACAGGACCACCGCAGGCCACGCCCGCCACAAGCTCAAAAAACATTTTTCACCACCAAATTTTATTCAGCATTCTTTAGCTGTGAATAGTGTCTCAGAGTAGTGTTTAACATGAATTGATAGAATTAGACAACTGTAGTGAAAATAATTTAAAAAATTACTGTGTCTGCACACTTTCATTCACAGTTTGAAAGGGTTTAAATAGAACGTGTGACACATTACAATCAAAGGTAATCAAGCTGCAATCATATAGTCTCATTAAGGAATTTCCTTAATTACTGTCCTTTCCTACTGTCAAATACTTAAAATACATTTTTAAACAAAAAGAATCAATGTTGGCTTACAAACCTGTCTTGCTAAAAACCAGAGTGTTAAACTCTCATTAAAAGCACCGATTATAGCAGCTTTAATGTTGCTTAGAAAAAAACTGATTTGAAGTTTTACAGACTTTCCAAAAAAAAGTTCGGAAAAGAATTAAGTTCTTTTTACAATATTCTTAAAGACAAACTTAATTTTAAATGATTACAATTGAAAAACTAAACAAATAGAAATATGTATTCATTTGCAATTTCTCTGTAAATGTTTGGCTTATCAGCAAAAATGGTGCATTAACTTAGCGTAGACTCATTCTATCATTGAGTTCATTGCAACATAAGTCTGATGAATAGAGACCCATGAAAATACATTTCTGTAGTGTGTAGCGAAGGGGAAACCTTCAAGGGAAAAATTACCTCGTGACAGTCATTTTTCAGGTGGACATTTTCTTGAGTTACTGAAACAAGTATATTTCTCTTCCTTCTTCTAGAATCACAGCAGATAGGACACAAATCCAATAAAAAGCACTTGAACTGTGAGTCATGGAGAAAGCAAAGAAAGAAAAGCAATTGAGATTCTGCAAGGGAGAGCTGAACTAGATTTACCTATGCTGCCCAGAGTGAGCCTTTGGGCACATTATACAGATGGCAGCACAAATAAATGATGCCTTATGCTGATCAAAGGGAAATGTTTTAAAAATCTGCTTGATTCGCTCATTGCTATTCAGGCATCATTTCTGTTGTGCAAAATATTGTGGAACAGTGAAGTATTGTGTTTGATATTTTCATGAAATTATGAATTACTTCTGGTATTTTTTTCTTTCTGTTTCAAAACTGATTCAGTTTATTTGTGCATTTTAGTGGACAGCCTGAATCATCAGACAAGAAACTCCCAGTTAACATTATACTTTCAATGCAGTATTATCCCCAAGGTGCAGATTTATTTATAGTTCATATATGTTAATGACTGTATTTGAGTCAAGAGGCCAAAACAGAATTGAGCTGTACCACCACATCCCAGATGATCTCTTATTTCACATGATCGTCCAGTTCATGAAGTTAACGGTGTAGAGAAGCAGCAATTTTTGTACTCATTGACTATGCATGAGCATCTGGTCAATGTGGATGTGTGATCTGATCGTGGTGCTCCAACCGCGAGCTTCTCGCTGTGTTTCCCTACGCACGAGGAAAACATGCAGATATACTGGGCTCATGGAGTCACGTCCTACTTTCACTTTGGCTTTTGTGGTGGCATAAAAATGTAATTTAAGACAGACATGACAATGATTCAAAATGAAAATCTAAATTGGTAAAAAAGAAAAAAAAGGACTACAGTCTACAGTCAATCATTAGAAGCCTTACAGTCTAAGACTGGTAAGATTTGTGAAAACGTCTCTTTTGGGGGTTAAAAAAAAGCAATGAAGCTGGAAGTAATACAGCTGCATATCTTTGCTTGCTTTACTTTCTTATTAAAGTTCCTTTTCACTGAGTACATACTGCAGAAATTGAGTTTTATTAAAGAATATTCATAGTGGAAACTTTTCTTAATCACTGTACCCAGATACAGAGCTGATGTACTTGTTTTGTACTCCACTACAATTCAATAGGAAAATAGTGCTTCTTAACAATAACTATTTGCTATTTAGATTACTTTTGGATGACTTGATATGCATGTGAAAGACTAAAAATCCAAATGTATACACTCGCATTTAAACTTGTAAAAGTAATGAAAATAATCTGCTTATGTTCAAACCAAGCACCAGAATGGGGAAGAGAGGTGATTTAAATGACTTTGAAGGTGGCATGGTTGATGGTGCCACAAAAAGTGGTCTGCTATCTCTGGGGTTTACAGAGAATGGTCCATCGGAGAAAATATCTACTGAGTGGCATTTTAAAAAATACCTTGTTGACCAGAGGTTGGAGGAGAATGGTCAGATTGCTTAAAGCTGACAGGAAGGCGACGGTATCCAAAGAAAGAAAGAAACTTGTTGCAGTCAAGGTATGCAGAAGACAATCTGTGAATGCACAGCACGTCAAACCTTAAAGCACCTATCACCTAAGAACAAGGAATTGAGGTTACAGTTCGTAGAGATTTACCAAAATAAACATTAGAAGATTGGAAAAATGTGGCCTGGTCTGAGGAGTTTTGATTTCTGCTGCCACATTCAAGTGATAGGGTTAAAATTTGATGTAAACCTGAAAGCATGAATTCATACTGAATTGTATCAGCAGTTCACAGTAAACGGCCTGTATTTGTATAGCGCTTTACTAGTCCCTATGGACCCCATAGTGCTTTACACTACATTCAGTCATCCACCCATTCACACACTGGTGATGGCAATCTACATTGTAGCCACAGCTTCCCTGGGGTGCACTGACAGAGGCGAGACTGCCGGACACTGGCGCCACTGGGCCCTCTGACCACCACCAGTAGGCAACAGGTGAAGTGTCTTGCCCAACGATTGAGACTGTCGGAGCTGGGGCTCGAACCGGCAACCTTCCGATTACAAGACAAACTGTCCACTCTTTGAGCCACGATCGCCCCCACTTCAGGATGACATATACTGGTATACTGGTGTGGGGATATTTTATTGGCACAGATTGGCACCCTTAGTACCAATTGAGCACTGTTTAAACACCACAACCAACCTGAGTATTGTTAATGAATATCTCCATCCCTTTACGACCACAGGGTACTCAGGGTCATCTTTGAGATGTGATAGAATGGGAGATTCACATGGATGTTTGTTTGAACAAATCAGCAGTAAATGTGTGATGTTATCATCTCAACGGGACCAAAATCTCAGAGGAATGTTTCCATCAAATTGTAAAGATTTTGTAGGCAAAAGGGGCTAAAGACTGATGTTAGCAAGGCTTGGTCAGTGAGTGTATACATATAAATATAAAAAAACAGACTCTTCCTCACTGATATACAGAGTCAAAATATGACATGCATAATATGACAGTATTGAATAATGATCTGATAATATATATATTACTATTAAATTAACATTTCTGTTTTTGTTTACTTTTTGATAGTTTCACTGCAGGGCCATTTTTAGTACGTGCATATAATCAGTAAAATACTGGCAACTACCAAAATATAACCGATTATGCACAATGATTAAAAATAATATGATAGCATTCAAACAGTATGGCTGGATGACCTGTAATTTCCTGCTTATATAGTTAAACAAAACTCAGGGTATTATAAATGGCCCTAAACAAATTTTCACCCCCTTACTTTAGTGTTGCTGTAGCATAACAAACATTTTTCACCACCAAATTTACTTCAGTGGGTCGTTCAGTGGGTCGTTTAATGGGTCGTTCAGTGAGTTGTTCAGTGGTCATTTAGTGGGCCATACAGTAATTTGGGGGAAGGGTCCCATTCATTTCCGATGTTAGTCACTTCTGATCGGGAACACCACAGATTTAACCAGGTTGATTAACACACTCAAAATTCAGTGAAAGTGGTGCTCATCACCTTTATATGGTCGAGTGCATAGTATGAAGGACGTCATAAGGTCTTGAGGCAATCAGATGTAAAACACAATATTTATGAGTGTTTTAAGTTGTAAATCAGTCAGATTTGACCCAAACACGACAGGAAGGTAACAGGTATGTAGGACTGCTATCTTTCATCTGATTAGAAACACTCCTTCTAAGAGTTATATTAAAAAGCTAATTCACACACATTACTTCTAGGCTGGACTATTGTAATTATTTGTTATCAGCCTGTTCTGAAAAAGCTCCCTGAAAAGCTTTTACTTATACAAAAATGCTGCTGTGAGCGTACTAACAGACAGGAGAAGGATCATATTTCTCCCATATTAGTTTATCTTCCCTCGCTGTCTGTTAAATACTGAATAGAATATAAAATCCATCTCGCACTAATCAGGCCCCATCAAGTATTAAAGACCTCAAAGTATTATATTACCCTAATAGAACATTTCAGTCTCTAAAAGTAGAATGGGAGGCAGAGATGATCAGACACTCCCTCCCAGTTTGCTTTCCATTTTAATAATCTATATGTTTAGGGGCTGGATAAGCCACTATATGTTTATATATTTCTCCTCATATCTATCTATCTATCTATCTCTCTATCTCTCTATCTCTCTCTCTCTCTATATATATATATATATATATATAGATAGATAGATAGATAGATAGCCATTAAACTATATCTTCTTTCTCACATACTGTGCATTTTCTCCTCTCTATGATCTATTTTTTCTCTTCTATTTCCCCTAAATCCCTAAGTGATCAAGGCAGATGGCTGCCTTCAGTTTTGCTGGAGCTTTTTTCCTACTGAAAGGATGTTTTTTTCCTTCCCTCTGCTCCTAAGAGCTTGCTGATAGGATATCATCTGATTGTTGGCGTTTTCTCCCTAATAGTCTAGGGTCTTCATCGTACAAAGCATGTTGAGGTGACCATTGTTGTGATTTGGTGCCATATAAATATACTTTTCAAAAACAAAAAGATTGTTTATCAAAGCTAGAATTGAACTATTTCCGATTACAAGACTTGCCTGTGAGCTTTAATGAATGTATGTTCATTCAAATTTTCCAGTGATTTATTGTGTGACTGTTCTCTAGTAAATTTACCAATTTTTAATTAAAATTTTCCTCTTAAATGTTATTAGAGGTGCCGCTTCTTATGGTGTTCAGGGTAATAATATGTTTTTTATGTGTTTTAATTTTTCTGTTTTTTGTCATTTTCATCACTTGATTAAATGCAATTTAATTCAAATATGAAATAAGTCAGTGAATACAAATGACAGAAACTGTATCCTGTTTATATATAATAATTTGTATCAAAGAAGTGCCTTAGAATGAAAATTAATCTTTTTCTTCCAAGCACATTTGAATTATCACTGAATAATGAATACATATTTCAGGTGGTCCATCATTATATAGCATTATGTCCCTTATTTATTCTTTCCCACCATCATTTATCTGAGTTAATTTTATCTTGTGGACGGAGGTCATATTTTACTATCACCGAGTTACATAATCACATTTCATCCTTCTGCTATTCTTTGCAGCATGACTAATAATCGCCTGACATCCTCTGATATTTAAGTCTAATCTCTGCAAGATTTTCTGCCCATGGAGTACATGTGTCAGCAGCAATCATGCCACTTACCAAGCTTGTTTAACCTGTGATTTACAGCAGTGTGAAAATTTAAAGTTGCAGCCAGAGGAGAAGGTTAAGGGGCTAGATTTAAGTCAGTTAACCTTCCAGCCAGGGGGTAACTACCTGAAGATTTTGTCTGAAGGATCTCACCTGTCATTCTGAAATTTGTTTCAAAATAGAAAAAAAATCACGCTCACATTTAAGGCTTTAATATTTGACAAATGCTGGTTTAGCCATCAAAGCAGATGACACATGAGCTGCTGATAGGTTCTGCAGGATGAAACTGCTCTGGATGTCGAATACAGTGTGCAAATATACAAGCTGAGTCAAACAGAAAAGGCAATACAACTTTTTTTTTTCATAGGGAAAAATATCATTGCTAACAGGCACAGTTGTGTTTTCAAAGAATTTATTATTTAGCAGTTGCAATATGAAGTAATCTTTTCTTTATATTGGCAATAATACACAAATCATCTGACATCACCTTCCCTGCATTCCTACATTGTTTGTTTGTTTGTTTTGTTACATTTCAATAAACCAGTTAATAATGACAGAAAGTCCAGAGTCTAAAATTGATTTGTGATTGCATTTGGCACCCCATGTATAATGGTTCAATGCAAACATTGCACCAAGAGGTAAAAATTGTTAAAATTCCACAATAATTAATGCGGGTGCTTGTATGAGCATTCAAATAAATAGTCCTAAATGCATAATGCACAGAAGAGCATTAGGGCCACTGAAAAAAGTGGACACTTTTTTTTTCTTATTTTCCACTTTTCTCTGAGAAAAAAGTTAGAATACTGAGAAAAGTCAGAATAATTTTTCTCAAAATGAAAATTCTGAGAAGTCAAAATTCTGACGTTTTCCTCAGAATTCTGAGAAAAAGTCAGAATTCTGGGAAATAACTCATAATTCTAAGAAAATTCTGACTGAATTTTATCTCAGAATTCTGACTTATTTCTCAAAATTCTGAGATTAAAGTCAGAATTCTGACTTTAATGTCAGAACTCTAAGAAATTCTAATACAGTTCTGACTTTTTTTCTCAGAATTCTGACTTTATTTTCAGAATTCTGTAAAAGAAGAAAAAAAGATGTGCCCACTTTTCTCCCCCCAGTGGCCCTAATCCTCTTCTTTCTTATTAATGTAACATGTGTATCTTTACATTTTTTTTGCTTTGTATTTTTTTTTTTACCCACTTCAGCTTAAACCCTGTCCCCTGTTGCTAGCTTTGTTGTATGGCACTCATGCAGTTTTTCTACTAAAATGCACAAAGGCAGGTTTAAATCGTAGCTAAGCCATTGATTTCTGTAGCTGTATGTTAGCCAGCTAATTAAGCTAATGCTAGCTGTACTTGTGGGATGAAGTTCAATGTTATCAAAAAAACATACCTTATCTTAAAAAAATGATTTAAATGTGACTTGATGCCTTTAGACATGATACTGTGCAAAAAGACTGATGCTAAAGCTTGTGGATTTTGTGCAAAAAAAAAAAATTAAATTAAATTAAAAAGGATATAGTCTTAGAACCTATTGACTAGAATGATGGCTTACTCTCCTTTTCCATCCTCCGATTGCTGTTTGTGATGTTAGGCAAAAAAAGAAATAAAAACCTAAATCGTTGTTAGGCAATCGCTGATCTGATACATTTTTGCAAATGCATATTCCTTTACTGTTCTACAAAATGACTATCAACCAAAGTTAGTCAAGAATGGGGACTCGCGAACCCTACTTTTACCAATTCTGATCCAATACTGAGATCTTGGGATTGAGTATTTGCTGATCCAGTACCAGAGGTAAATCAATAAACTGTAATCCTCACTGTGAGGAAGAGTATCATTCCTTTATGTTTTAGCTAACATCATGCTCAACTTAAATCTTGCTTTCCTGGCAAATGCATGCATCAAAGAGTAAAAATGTACTTGATTTTATATTTACTAATAAAATGATAAATGACAACAGGAAAAATTAATAAAATCTAAAAATTAATTTTGATTATTTACCTAATTTATTTGCATTAGTCTGAGCTAAGTGCAAGCCTACTGCAGACTTCTTTCATTGACAATCATGCTAGTTTCTCCTTTACTTCCTCTCAATCCAAGTTCACCTGCTTTTAGTGCTCCTCGATATGTTGGTGTGAGGTTGAGCTCACACAAGCACATTATGTAACCAAGAGTGTAATGAAGAGTAATAAAAGCTTCCAAACAGGTGAAGGAGCAAGAAAGAGAAAGCATCAACTACAGCTTTGCTGTTAGCTTATTTGGTGCTTTGTTAGCTTGACCAATAGCAACTAGTCGGTTGCTGCTGAGTAAATCAAATATAGTAAAAATAAATAGATTGGTCATAGATCATGTCGTTTTCACCAATATCCAATCCAGCCTTTAGAATTAGACTCGGACCAAAATCTGATCCAAATATCATCGCTAGTAAAGCGTACCTGGACTACAAAAAGACTACAAAAAGAAACCAGAGTGTGTCTGGTACAGAAATCTTGTGTCTTGCTTACAGATTGTACATATTCATATGTAAAATCTGTTTTTAGAGATTCGGTAGTATTTGACTACTACAGTAGGTTGTCCTGTAGCATACAGAATCTGCTACAGATTTTTTTTTTTACATTGATACAAATGAGCAAACCTCTCAAACACTTTCTTGCCCTTTTGCACATTGTTTTATGTTTGGTAAAGGCTTAATTTAAACACCACTGCACACTTATTATGAGAGAAATCAAGAATAATAAGTAAATCCAAAGCTTGACAGGCCTGCCGTGCCTGGTTATCTTTGCTAAGCAGCCACTGGACAGTCACTGTTTTAAGTGAGCTGATTTAGCAGATGATCAGTCTTATTTATAACTGCCACTTTGGTGCTTGTTCAATTAAAAAAAGTGGATACAGCAGTTTGAGACTATAAGAAAGTCTTTGATGCAACTCTGGAAAAAGAAATGAAAGAAACAAGCACAAGGACATAAGTGTTAAAAGTCAGTGGGGGGCACAGATGGTGATATATCAAAACTGAGTCACAGTATGAGCGGATGGATGGCTTATTGGTGTTGTCCTTCTATTTGTGGCAAAGGACAACTTAGTAAAGAGCCTGATAAGAAATACTGAAAACTGGAGAGAATCTACACAAATTAAAACAAAAACTTATATCACAGTAGACTTTACTTATATGCAATGCCCATCAAGCCTGATAAATTTTTCAAATTAGTTTTAGTCCTGAAGGTGTCAGCGGTCAGCGTTCATTCTGCGCAGTTTGGGAGGCAAGTTGTCCTCTGGCCGACTCCCTACCAAGGAGATCTGGACTGGTGCTGGGGTTGGAGCAGCTATGGCGCTAATGGCTGTGGGGAATCTGTGTTTCTCTAGCTCACTCTCCTCAGCTTCTCCATCCAAAGACAACAGCTGGACCTGCTCCTCCGGATGTCCTTGCCTTACTACAGGGATGGAGCTGGACCTCAGCCTCTGAATACTAAGCGGCAGATCTCCTGTGCTGGAGGCCTTCCCCCCGGGCAAGACTGACCCAGTCTTCAGCCCCCTCCAGAGATGCTCCTCCCTGCTGGAACTCATGCGCTGGAGTTTGCTGGGCAGCCTGGAGACTTGATCGTCTACATGGTCTGCATTGTCAGCTGACAGGAGCCTCTCCCTGCGGCCTACTCGGCTGCTGTTACCCAGCAGAGGTGAGGGGGGAGTAGGCACAACAGGCAGGGGGTTGGGTGACGTCAGTGAAGACTTCTCCTCCTGCTCTTTGACACTGTAGGGAGGAGTGGGGACTTCAAAGGTGTTATGGAACTGGGAGTAATCAACTCTGAAGAAGCCCTCTTCAAGTGACATGACAGGGAGGAAGCGATGACCCCACAAGACTTCATCTTCAGTGTAAGATGTTCTTGCCTGGCATGTCATACCTGAGATGAAGAGAAGAGACAAAGTAGAAAAATATTTAAAATAGAGAAGGGAAAGGGACAAAGAGGAGATGACTAACACACTCTAACATTATGAGGAAAACTGTATTAAATAAAAATGCACTGAAAGCCAGACAGGAAGCTTATATGAAAGTGGTGAGCTGCTTCAGGGACAAGGGAGAGGGAAACATGAAAAACTAACAGAGATTGAAGCAGCCTTGTGTGTTGAATAATTAAATACCATGAAATTAAACATTGTGTTAAATATTTCATTTTATATAACTGAGAAGCTCCATATGACAGGCCAAATGAAGATGAAACAAATGATAAGGGACAATGATGCTTACACAAAATTTGTTATTTAAAAAAAAAAAAAGACAGAAAAAGGACCTCAGAAATAAGAATATATTCTTACCAGTCGTCTCCACGATGCCTTCTAGAATGACAACAATCTCAAACTGATCGTTCATGAGCGAGCGCTGTGACAGGTCGAAGAACGGGCTCTTGCTGTTGATCTCGTGGCAGATGGTCAAAGGCGAGACAAGGAAGAGTTGATCCGCCCCTGTTCCAAAACCTACATCCAGTTCACACTGATCCAGAGGCAGGAACTCGCCCTCCGGGGTCTGCCGAGACTGGAGACACAAATGAACAGGACATTTTAGCGCAAACATTGATGTTTATACCAACACTCCCACCAAGGCGGTGTAAGAAAAACAGTGATTAAGATGTACATTAAATCGATTTGCTAATCTTTCATAAAAGGTTGGGGTTTTAAAGATTTCCACCAAGATGGAGTGCTTCTAACTCTGAAGCAGGTTGCTCTGCAGCCTCAAGTCGGAGCTCGTGAGGTTCTGAGGGACCTGTGTACATAAACTATAAAGCCTGACTGAGATACTGCTTGTAATCGGCATTTAGCAACTCCAAAACTAACAAGAGAGTCTTAAAATCAATCCTAAAACTGATATGAGGTAGTGACTTTAAAACCTCAAATTATTATTATATTTTATTTGAATTAAAAAATCAAAGCGAAAAGCAACGTGTAAAAACATGCATGCCAATTCACAGTTTTGGAATGGGCTGTGGTCAGACTATGCTGGAACCAGTTGCCAGGCAACCAGCATAGACTCAAATAAGTTATCGGTCATATCTGCCATGCAGACATGAAATCTTCTTATTCAACTCCTGTTAAGAAAGTTAAAAAAAAAAAGCATATTTCCCAAAAATGTCACCTAAATTATCTTTGGGACATGACCAATGTGGTGTCTGCTGCTTATGGAAGTGTATTTCCAGCTGAGGAAAATACATCTGACAAAGAGAATGAATTAATCATATTGTCCTCATGTAGAAAAAAATCCCCTTTGAATTTCAAACTACTGCTTTGCCGTCATGTAGAACACACAAATGTCTGTATCTACGCAGCTTAATGGTTTTATGACCCATTTTAACACATATTTTAGAGCCCTGAACTTTCCTACACATCACCCGAAAGAGGTGCAATTGAGAGTGAAAGGGTCCAAAGCCACTAAAGCAATAACCAGTTTTTAGCCTGCAGTCTCATTGGTACAAAGTCAGTAAAATGTTTGAGTGAAGCTATTATTCCTGCACAAAAATTGCTTTTTACAGTTTATGAGGACACATTGTCAAACTTCCAGATTTAACCTCCACTTTGCAGTACCTACAACTTGGTGATTACTTTTCATGTGAAGCCCAAGTAGAGCTACTATATGTATGCATGTATTCTTTAACCTTGATCATAAGGTAACAGAAGGTGCGTTTAAAGTCCACTGAAATAGCTTTGAAAAGGCAATTTCCTTCTGGAATTTCACATGGTACCACATGAAATTGGATGCTTAGAGAGTTAAAGTGGGGAGAATGAGTTGTTTTTGGTGCTCAAAGGCAGGCAGGGTGAAGCCTGCAAACTAGAAGTGGCCACTGAGAATTGCTTCCATCAACCCCACTTATTGAAAAATGGGACCATAATGAAGAAGACGTACACGTTATCTTTGGTCTCAGGCTCACTTGTGGTAGTGCTGTTGCAAAACAACAGCAACTACATTCAAAGGCTCCTACAACTGCTTCGACAGACCTACATGTTTTGTCAGATGGGAACAAGAAGAAGAAGCCACCGGTTTGGAAAAACATTGCCTGGTCTGTCGAGTCCCAATTTCTGCTGTAACATTCAGATGGTAGGGTCAGAATTTGGCATAAACAACATGAATCCCATGGATCCATCCTGCCTCGTATCAGCTGGTCCGGCTCGTCGTAGTGGTGCATTGGTGTGGAGGATATTTTCTCAGCACACTTTGGGCCTCTTAGCACCAAATGAGCATTGAAACTCTGCAGCCTTGCTGATTATTGTTAATAACCACGTCCATCCCTTTATGACCACAATGTATCCAGCATTTGGTGGCTGCATCCTCCAGCATAAATGCTCCATGTCACAAAGCACAAATCATTTTAAACTTTCCAGAAAACATAATTAAACCCCTAACGCTGATCAAAACTAGTTACAGTCCAACACATAAAACTTAACCATGGATGGACAGACCATGCTTCTTTACAGAGTTCATGTCAGAACATCTACAAAGTGGGAAATAGATTACATCAAACCACCATTTTTATGTGTTTTTTTTCTTCTTCTCTTTCTATTCTCTTTTCTAATTGTAATTTATTTTATTTCATTCTAACTAACAAATCAACAATGAAAAAATGTAGAAAATCTAATCAGGATATCGAGGTAATGTTTACGAGGTTCTACAAACCAACAACAAAGTAACCCCTGCAATTTTGTTTAATTGTTATATTGGAAGTATTTTCAAAGAAGATATCAAGAAAAGACCACCAGCTAACCGTTATTCAGTATTGAGATTTCTACTGGGTGGTTTCTTGAACACAACAATGAGTTCACTGTACTCAAATATCCTCCACTGTCACAGATCTCTGTCAAACACAGCATCTTTGGCATACGGTGAAAAAAGATTCACATAATGGATGTGCCACCGACAAATCTGCAGCAACTATGTGAAGCTGTCATATCAATATGGTATGGTATATGAAAATTTTGAGGGATGGTTCTAAATGTATGACGAATGAAAGCAGTTCTGAATGCAAAAGGAGATCTAACACAATGTAAGGAATAAAGTGTATTTTTGCTGTATAGTGATAAAAGCAGAACAACTGAAGTGGAGAGGCAACAGCACTGAAATGTACTTGTCACACTGACTGGCAGACATGCAGGGTAAAAGTGAGAATGAAGGTGTTAAAACAATAGTCTCTCACCTTCCCAGCATCTCCTTCTGACAACCCGAGCAGCAGTAATCTTTATTTCATATTTGGCAATGTCTTTTATTGTGTACACACCTTCTAATTGTCACGGACCTGGGTCTGAGTGACCCAGGGTCCGTGTGCAGTTCTGGACTATTGTTATATTTTGTATGTCTCCTGCTCTGCTGCTGTTTTCCCTGTTGTCCGTGTGTGTGTGTGCTTG
>VUQR01013805.1:0-10678 GCA_015108515.1 Hemichromis elongatus | reverse complement strand
TGATCAAGCCTCGTTGGAGAAGCCCTTTAAGACTGTGGTGGAGCTCTCTCCAATGCTGGATCATTGCGTGACTACCTGTCAGTTTTCTCAGCTAGTTTGTGAGTCTGCCGCACTGTTGTGGATGTGTGTCTTACGGCTGCCTCTTTATTATTTTCACCAGGGCAAGTGTGGAGACAAGAGGGCAGCGAACACGGGGTGCTCAGACACCAGGGAGCGGAGACACGGAGCACGAGTGTTGGAGAGGGACACAAGACGGGAGTCGGGAGCGCACGGGGATTGATTGTCGGGGATTTATTTATTGTTGTTGTTTCTTCACATTCACTGTAAATAAACCCACTGTAAATGCAGAGCTTCGCGCCTGGGTCCTACTTCCCCACCTCACCCACGGTCTGCCACACAGACCGTGACACTAATTTCCAGCAGATTAGACCCTATTGAAATTCTCTGCAACAGTCTGACCTTAAAAAAAACAAAATCATTGACCAAACCAAACTAATAGGGCAAATCTAAATAAATAAAGTGGGTGTTAAATGAAAATATTAAAAAAGAAGCTCAAAGAAAAGGCCAAAAAGAAAAAATACTGATAATACCCATACGAGTTCTAATATTTCATACATAAATAGAAGGGGGAAAGTCATCTTTCCCTGTTGTTATTGTTTATTGAGTAGATTAAATAGATTATATTTTCGTCCCAGCACCTACTGTTAACTTTCATGATGAGTGGCCTCCCCGGCCCTTTGAGCAAGGAGCCAATCGGTTCACAGATGGCAAACAGCCTGCCATTTGTATTCACCGTGACGTTGAGGACAGAAGGGTGTGACATTTCGCAGGAAGACGTCTGTGCCCACAGATCCCCGGCTCGCCTTCTTGAGGGAAAGTGTCACCCATCATGCTGCATCAGTGGCTGCTGCTCACTGAACGCGCAGACGGGGAGCCGATGTAACATGTCCACTGAAGTTAAGTCGAAAAAGCAAGAAGCAAGATGCTTTTTTATGCAACAGTAAGAACTCTCCTTAAAAGGAAACAAGCAGAAAAAGCTGTAAAAAGCTACACCACCTACCGCGCCTTTGATCTGTCAGTCTACGGGGTGTATTCTTTTAACAAATAAAATAATGTTACTCGATTTGGGGATTTCATCAAGGGAGAGATTTAAAATCTCCTCTGTCAGAGTCTGATCATGCCTGGAATGGAGGGGTGCCTGCACAGGGAGGCTCTGCCAAAACAAACAAACCGCTTCTGTTTACCTTTGCCATTAAAGATAAAGTAATTCCATCTTGTTTCTTTAAAGCCTAAAACAATCAAGGTCTATGAGTCAAACCGCTGTAAAGTGTTTTGGTAACTGTTAAGCCATTAAATGCATTAATCTGTTTACTTCAACTGGACTTCCTGGATCGATTGTCTTACCGGTAGCCACCATAAATAACACACCCTTACCGAGGCGGCCCCTCCTTTTTGCTTTGGGTCTAAATCCCAGCTTATAGGATTACATCGTCTGACATTAAATACTTTTCACTTTATTGCTGAGAGCTTGGAGATATTACTCTCACTCTGCATGATAAATATAAGGCGGCATTCATCAGGCAGTTTGCTTAGCTTAGCAGCAAAAAGCAGCACCCTCCAGGGCTGAGAAATGAGTAGCAAAAACAGCAGTTCCTGCAATAGCTACTTGAGGCTGGCTTCAAAAGCCACACGGTCCCCACTGACTTCTTTGCGGAAATGCTTAACTTCAGCAATGACTTTAAAACTTTTACAGCCTTTAATTAAAAAAAACTTTACATTAGCTCCTTTTAGAGCATGCCCATTTTTATGGGTTTTTTTAAACGTTTGTTTTTATTGTTGATGTAATTATCTGACAAATATGACCTCCTGCTTGGTACAGACTGTATGCCACAAAAGTTGTCCTGTCTTCATCCCCTCACCCCCAAACTAGTTGCAGCAGATTGTTTTTTCCTGTTAAAAAGGAGTTTTTCCTTCCCGCTTTTGCCAAGTCTTTGCTCATATGGTCTTCTGATTTTGGGGGTTTTCTCCTGTTATTATTAAGTCTTTCCCTTACAACATGTCTTGATTATTGAGAACTGAAGTAAATAACTCAGCACTTCCCCCTCTTGTCTAACTATAGTATAGACAAGAGGGTGGAAAAATGCTAACATTGAAGCTTTTCAATTATGCCTCTGATGTTTTCATATTTGCACTTATTAAAGAGTGAAATGCAGTCCAGTGTGGTAATAGGTATCGCTGCCTAACTCCTTATTATCCAGCATAATTATCCAACTGTCCTTCTTTTAAGCAGCAATTTTTATGATATCAAAAACAGGCAAAGCTAAAGATTTCATTATTTTAAATATAACATTGGTGCTACTGCACTAGATTTTCCCATTTGGAAACCAGTGTGCTGGTAAGTCATTTATTTCTGGGTGTAAAGGTAAAACTGCTGATTTTAATACATTTCCGCTGCTCACTTCACTCGCACTGTAGTGTTACAACAGAATTATACCCCTGCCAAGGATGCAGAAAGCTGCTGGATAGTGAATGGCTTCAACAAGGTAAAAGACTTGTGTGTTCTCTTAGTGCTGCTAAACTGTCAGCACCACAAGGGGGAAATTAATGGCCTTTGGAAGAGGTCCTGATATGGAGGGGGTGCTTAATTTACCAAGCCACCTGAGATTCAAGTTGAGTGAAAGCAGGCCCTCTCCCTGGTGACTCACTTCCCCTTCAGTGACGGTTGTGTGGACGGTGTGTGCAAATGCATGTGTTTGAGAAAGATACTAAGAAACCAAACCTTGACAATGCAACGCACATGCATTGCTTTTGTGTTTGACATGCAAATGAGGACATGTGTCCAGCTACTGAGCTTTGAGCGGGAGATAAAATGTGATTCTTGCACAGACGTCGCATTCTGTCTCTCAATCTGTCTGCCACAACATTAAAGCTTTTCTTTTTTTTGCTTCTTCTTCTCTTCTTTCTCCTGCTCTTCCTTCAGAGTTAGACGGTGGCAGATGTTGCGAATCATGCCGGCATATCTGCCTGAGTGTCTCACTAAGCTCCTGCATGGATGCCTGTCTGTCTGCTTCTCGCCCTTATCACTTATCTCCTGCTGTGGACCAACCTACTGAGACAAGCTTCTGTTGACACTGACGAGCACCGCCCAGCTGTCACTCTCCCCCGCTGCATTTTTGTTCAGTCTTGTTTGCCACACTTGCTGCTGTTTACTGCTTCCATCTCCTTTGTCCCACCGTTTTTTTTTTCTTGCCAAGATAAGCTTGTTACATTCGTGCACTGCTGGCAACCCACATGCCTGCATGTTTTCATTTTAATATTATATTTCACTTGTACTGCAGGGGTCAGAACACCTCTGCATTCCACTGGTTTATTAATTAATGCTGCATCAATATTAATGGAATTCCAAGGACTTTTAAGTTTTTACATTAACATGAATTGTGGATATAGGGTGGGCAGTACTGCCAGGGAACTGGGTTTCTGCTCATAATTAAGTTTGTTATGTATAGCCATAGTTTTGGGATCTACTAGCAATTAATTTGTGTCCGGTGAAATGTAATAGAGCCTGAAGTTGCATTCTTCCTAGTTCTTTTAAAAGTGGCTGTGTGTATGTACTATATGACAACAAATGCCTTGTCTAACAGCACAACTGAACTGAATCCAGTTGAATGGGTTCATGAACTCACATCTAGCACTGCAAACTGGTTACTTGAATCTTACATTCAGGAGGAATAACACGGTTTTTATCCCGGTACCATAACCCATAATTAACTCTTCGTTCTCTTGAGTATTTTTGATGGTGCACAGGAATTTATCCAATCATTATAAATGTGTTTTATGGACTTGGAGAGGGAGTTTCACTGCAGCAATGTGGATGGTAATAGTACTGTAGGTGAAGCATATTTGGTCCTGGTATTACTGTAGTAGAGTTTGATTTGTATTTCTCTCAGCAAGTCTGATCTTTTCCATTGTTGGACTTTCCTACTCCTGCTCTTCGTCACCAATTCTGTGGCAGCCAAAGGATGTAGGATGTCACATTTGGCATTCTTAGGATCTGCTTTTTCCAGCTGATGTAGTTCTGATGGCTCCTTCAAGCCATGACCTCCAGTTTGCACTGAAGCAATCCGCTTCTGAATGTGCAGCAAATCAAAACAAAATTAACGCCTCCAGGTTTGAGGCCATCGTCCTCAGGCAGAAAAGGATGGAGTGCCTTCTCTGAGATGGGAATGAGTTGCTAGTCCGAGTGGAGAAGTTCAGGTATCTCTGAGTCTTGGTCACAAGTCAGGGAAGAAGGGAGTGGGAGATTGATGGATGAACTTTTACAGCATCTGCAGTGATGTCAATGCTATGCTGCTCTGCTTTGGCAAAGAGAGCGAGGCTGTTGATTTACCAGTCGATCTACATTCTCACCCTCACCTATGACCAAGAGCTGTGGGTAGTGACTAAAAGAATGAGATCACAGATACAATTTGTGCAAATGAGCCTGTTCCAAAGAGTGTCTAGGCTCAGCCTTTAACAGGGACACAGCTAAAAGTAATAAAGAAAAAAGTGAAAAGAGGTGGTTCAAGTATGTCCTACTCAAAGGAGACTAAGAGGCAGACCCAGGACATGGCTGAGAGATTATGTCTCTTGACTGATTTGAGAATGCCTTCGTGTCCCACTAATAGGGTCGGGGGGAGAGGGGGTTCTCAGCATCTCTGTTTAGACCATGTCGCTGTGACCTGGAGCTGGATAAGTTTTAGAAAAAAGAACTGAGAAAGAAAAAAAAATTAATCTTTAAACTCCCAGAATTAATTCTGGTAAAAAATAAATAAATAAATACATGAATATATTAATGTTTAATTAATTATTAATAATAAAGCCTAAAAGTTTGCAATCTTTGTAACGAATGGGAGAAAATTCAAAAGGCCACCTGAATAATAAAAGGGAAACTGAATAATCTCCTACTTAAATCAATTTTTGGCATCTCAATTATCATCAGCTGGCAGTTTTTTAAATGATTATTTCTTTTGTTTTTACATTTTGGTCACAGCTGTGCCTCTTACTAGCTTCCTGTACATACAAAAATCCGTTGAGGCTCATTTAAAATGTATTTAGGCCTGTCTCACAGAACTCAGGAAATAAAGCTACAATATTTAAAGTATATCTGTTATATTGTTATCACATCCTCTAGACAAGTCCCATATGTCACCGGGCATGTCAATGAGAGAGACATGTGAAATGGGAACGGGCACGCCCAGCATCACCTCCTACTTTACATTTCTATTTATGCTTCAGCCCTGTAAACTTCTACCGATGAATATCAGTAGAATTCATATTCACCAATTAGAGGGCAAACTGGAGGAGATCAGTGCTGGCTTTAATGTTCATAGCCAATAGACACCCACATATCAAGAGGAAGTACTTAGCGCTTCAGTGACAGTTTCTTGCATCATTATATAAAAGAGTCAGAAAAATATATAGTCGAATAGTCTCCACCAAGTATTATTTTCCCTAATGATTTACTGACTGCATGCACACCAACTTTACTTTTTCCCAAAAGTCCAGAGTATCCAGGTCCCACAGCAAATTTATAGCCCAAGCCTAGGTATCTCTGACCACCCCCATAACTGATTAATGCTGCCATGCCACCGTACGTTTGCACTGCTCCATCATTAGGGTTTACTGCAGCACGCCTCATTTCTTCAGCCAGCTTTGTGGGCAAAACATCTGACAGTGACCTTGAGTGGCGTGCTACCTGAACACGAGCCATGGCATCATTTGCACAGCGCAGCTGTAGTACTAGAGGGCTATGTAGAATCAATCTACTCTACAATACACCACTGTGCAGTCTGACACCACAGTGACGTAAGTACATGGGCAGAAAAAAAGGAACAATGCAGCAGTGCTAAGATACCCTACACACAGATTTCACTGCACGATTAGTCCAGAATCTGAAGATGAACAAGGCGTCATCTTAAAATATCACAAAAGGTTAAATGTGGACAAGACTTATGAATATTTGACCCTTTATTGCAGGTCTCCAGCATAAATTGATGACACTGGATGTTTTTTTTTTAAATTTTACACGTGATTTGTATGTCCTGGACGTCTGACCTTCCATCAACACATAAAAGATTGTGGCTGCAAAAAAATAATTAAATGATCATTACTCACTGGCAGAAATCCCAGGTCAGGATCACCACATAAATTTAATCAATTAATCTCAGAAAGAAAGTCTGAAAATAAAAAAAAAAAGATGATGAACCAAAGCACTCTAAACAGCAAATGTTTACCATGCAGTAATTACACAGAACTCCAGACTGGCACGTTCACTTAAACCTGAGACGTGAGGCAAGACCGAGAAAGCTACCTGCACAGCTAAAGTACTGGGTCTCCATTATGTATCTAATCAGCAACAGTAATGCAGCATTTGTTCCAGTACTTTCTGCTGTGAATGCTACAAGTCACACCTGACTGCCTGATGAATTCAGGTACAGTATCAGGAACCAAATTCAGCTTAAACTTTCCCAAAAATTCCTCTTTAATGATAAATCTACAGTGGCTCTGATTGAGGCTGCAATTTAAAAGCTTGTCCCATAGATGTTTGTTTTACTGCTTTCACTCTGTTATTTCAAACAGGACAGAACGCATTAGAGGCGACTATTACGCAGAGTGCAAAACGACCTGAAACGAACTGCTCTCCTCTTTGGAGAGGGGAAAGTTGATGATGGTGCATTCAGTGTGATTATTCATCTGTGAGACTGGTGATTAAGTGCAATCAAAACACCATATTTTCCCTTTGCCTTTCTGGGCTGTTAATTAAAGAACAATTGATAACGTAATGAAATAAAAATGGGAGAAAGAGCTGAAACAGTGGCCGTAATAAGGCTTTTAATAATGCTGAGTGACTTCAATTTATTATTTTCTTTCTTTTTATTGAAGTCAAATGAAAAATAGCAGGATTCAAACCTTTTAAAGGGACTTTAAACATTATTTTTTCTGTTGTCTTGGTTAACAATGCAAAATAAACAACTAAGTGCAATCATCTCGGTGTGAGTTCACAAAACTGAGCCATCACCGAAGATCACCTCACGACTTCAAAGAAGTGACTGTCACAACACAGCGCTGCCGGCCTTTACACGTCTATTAAAGTTTAAATTGATGACCCTGCTACAGGGAGCTTATGCGAGCTCATACAAAGTCCTCAAATTGTGATGAATTGTTGTGTTTGGACTTTTTTTCAGCTCCTGAGACACAGAGACACCATGGAGCGCTGTCCATCCATCAGTCATACGTTCTGCAGGCCAAGAAGAAAATGCTGCTCTGAGAACTTAAGAAAAGCATTCCCCTGGTGAGAGACTGCTGTTTGAAGCTGCAGTTTTAGTCTATTTCAGTTGTGAAATTGCATGACACAAAATGTTTTCCTCTTCCCTTTTATCATAGCCGACAGCAGCTGCCTCGGAGCTCCTTTCATCCTCCGGATTTTTATTTTTATTTTTTGCAGCACTGAAAGGCAGCAGTTGCTCTGGTAAAATGCCAAATCACTGTCACGTCTCAGTATTTAATAGCTACATTTTTGTCCTGTCTTCAGGAAAGAGTGGCCACAGGAATTACAGCCACTGCAGCCCGTTAAGTTTAGATATGATCTTTTAACCAAGTGCTCCTGCTGTAGTTTACCACAAACTATTTCCTGGGAGGGGGCATTCATCTTATCTGTGAGCAGCTTAAGTAGAGGCCGAACTTGAATATACAACCCACTGACAGCCATACTGCTGACTGAAGGAGGGGTGGGGGGCAGTTTGTGATGACCCTCGCTGGAGCAGGCGGCTCACTCAGCATCTCAGAAATGAAGAGGGAGGAGAGCTGATAAACACAGAGCTGAAATACACAGCCTGTAGCTGTAAGTAGGATGCTCTTGGGAGTAAATGGCCACTTATTAAAGTACAGCTCACGATAGAGCCTTGGTTTAAAAGCAGAGCCCCTACGGCAGGGATGCCAAACTCATTTCAAATTGTGGGTCACATACAGGCTGGTCTTAAACTTCTGGTAGTTCATTGCCTAGTAGTCCTGTAATCATAAAATATAAATCTTCCATTAATAAAAAATAAATAAATTGTGGAGTAGTGAAAAAACAGTAATCTTCAGTCATTTAACGGTTTAACTATTACTTAATTACTTTTGCGTGGGATGAATGGAAGTTGGGGTTTGGGGTTTTTTTTGTTTTGTTTTTTTATCAATAGGAAAATCTGGAACACTTGGGCAGTTACAGTTAAAAGTTCCAAGCTTTCTTTCGCATGTTCCAGGACGTCCAGTGGGCCGGATTGGAATCTTTGCCCTGAAATAGTCAAATCTGGGGATGAACAGAAATTCGATGCATGACTTGAAACACAATCACAACCCTTAACACACAGTTAACAATTTCAGATCCACTTGAATGTTTTTATAAAGACACAACACGTTCGGAGTTGAGGTGGCGCAGGAAGAACTACACCCTCTGGCTATCACCTGGGTAACGCGCGTGCTTACCTTTATGAGTTTGCACCTTATTTGAGCGGATACCATGTGGCTATTTCGCAGGTTTCCCACTCGGAACATGAGGCACAACTTCCCGTCCCGCTGCGAAATGACCGCGTCCTGGCTGAACATCAGCGTCTCCGCGCGCTTCTTGGGCTGCGACATCTTGATGAACATGCAGCCTATCAGGAAAGCGTCCACGATGGAGCCCAGCAGCGACTGGAAGAGGAAGAGGATGATACCCTCGGGGCACTTTTCCGTGATGTACCGGTAGCCGTAGCCGATGGTCGCCTCGGTCTCGATGAAAAACAGGAACGCGGAGGGAAAGTTGTAGACGTTTGCGACGCACGGTGTGTAAGACGAGTCGTGGCCGCCGTGGCTCAGGTCTCCGCGGATATAGGCGATGACCCACCACATCGAAGCCATGACCAGCCACGCCACCGTGTACGTGAGGATGAAGATGAGCAGATTCCAGCGCCACTTTAGATCCACCAGCGTGGTGAACAGATCAGAGATGTACCTGCTGGTTTCGCTCCCAAGGTTACCGTGCTGGACATTGCAGCGGCCGTTCTTCTCTACAAAACGCTGCCTCTTTTTCTTCACCGGCGCGGAAAAAGTCATGCTCCGGTTGGTGTTTACCACCTGGTAGTCCTCGCCAAATTTCCGCCGTATGGCTGACATTGTGGGCTTTCGGTCACCTTACTTGCAACAATCAGTTCTTGTGCAGAATCGGGCTCTTTGCGCAAGTTTGGCACCGTCTAACCCAAACCGTGCAACAACATTAAGCCAAGACATGCCCCGCTCACATCCCACGAAATAGAGATGCGCCTCTCTTCGATAAATTAATCTTAGGCTAAATGAGCCGAGATTATGCGCAATACATCATTCATACTCGGACCCTTTTTACGCAAAGGATTCTCTCCCGACTGATAACTTTTTTTATTATTATTATTAGGGTGCCATCCGTTCTGGGAGCCCTCCAATAAAATGATGTCAATGTTAGCTGCTTTTAAACAGGCTAAGTAAATTCAAAAGTCTGTGTCCTCGGGTCCTTTGTAGATCCAGTGCTGTGTCAGTAAACCTGTGCGTTAATAAGACGGTAGGCTACAGCGCGCACTTGTGCCTAAGGAAATACGTCCTGTAGGAGTGACTTCAAATTAAAGACTGTAGAGGAACTGCAGCACGACGGCAGATTTCACTTTCACGGGGGGGGTGGGCTTGTGTGGGGATACAGACCGGGGAGTGCTATTTCAGTTTATTTCATTTTTTTCTTTTTGCGTGTTTCCAATAATTCGAAAGCATAAACATTCAGATTCACTATGGGCAGCATTAGTGTCCTTAGTCTGTGCCGTCCACTTGTTTTTTATATGCTTTGAAATCTGTTTGTTATTACTAAATTATCAAGGTGCCCATCACCAGAAAACATTGTAGTGTACTATAAAATTGTGTTATTACGAGTATGCCGCCTGGTGGTGGAAGTTTAGCTCCATCTAGTGTTTCTACTGTGGAAGTAAATCAGATCCGATGACAGTAGTCGTTCATCGTAAAGTTCTAGCTTGAGAGCGATGAAATGTTTCATTTAAGAGTTTATTCAAAATGTGAAATGTATCGGCTGTTATTAAAAGTGTTATTATAAGTAACAAGTATGTTTTTGGAGTAATGAGATTAGTCATGTCATTGACACATGTTATATGTGCATATATTCTGTGCATATATTTTGAAGATATTTCATGCTTCAAAGTCTTTTGCATCTCTTCTTTTTTGTGGGTTTTTGTTTGTTTGCTTATGTAACATCAGAAGATGGCTGCCGTACCTTCTCTCTGTACAACGCATCCACTTATTCAGCTATTTATTAATAAGTGACTAGATATATAGTAGTTTTAAACGTTCAAGTGTTTCATCATTCTATCTTGATAAAAGATTTGAGTTCCTGAGAAGCCCGGGATGTCCTCTGTCGTACTTTCTATTTCATTACACAGGAATAGATTACACATTACACAGGTGGGCTTTCTTTCACAATGACCAGTAGTTAATCACTCTCTGTTTTTATTACTGAAAGATTGCACTATTCTGCGATACTATTTATAACGTCAATTATGTTACTAATCATTAACCACTTACTTGTAGGATTTTTCCACAAGGTGTTTTTTTTTTTTTTTTTTTTTTTATCATAATACATCTGTCA
>VUQR01013803.1:5598-16012 GCA_015108515.1 Hemichromis elongatus | reverse complement strand
GATCCTGAATCCTCCCTTAGTTATGCTGCAATAGACTTAGGCTGCCGGGGGATTCCCATGATGCATTGAGTTTTCCTTTCCAGTCACCTTTCTCACTCACTGTGTTAACAGACCTCTCTGCATTGACTTGTACCTGCTACTAATCTCTGTCTCTCTTCCACAGCATGTCTTTATCCTGTTCTTTTCTTCTCTCACCCCAACCGGTCACAGCAGATGGCCCGCCCCTCCCTGAGCCTGGTTCTGCCGGAGGTTTCTTCCTGTTAAAAGGGAGTTTTTCCTTCCCATCGTCGCCAAAGTGCTTGCTCATAGGGGTCATATGATTGTTGGGTTTTCTCTGTATGTACTATTGTACAATATAAAGCGCCTTGAGGCGACTGTTGTTGTGATCTGGCGCTATATAAATAAAATTGAATTGAATTGAATAAATGGTTTACTGGTTTTCACATGATGCTTCTCAGCTCGCACCAATGAGAAAAGTTGCTGTAGTCAAAGGAATCCAGTATACTGATACTTCCATAAATATGATTATGAAACCGTCCTCTCTCCTTCGTTACGTTTGCCAGTCTGTTTTGCTTTGATGCTTATTTTACACACAGAGAAAAAAAACATAATTTCTCTCTGTAGAAACAGTAAATTTCACCTCTCTTACTTAAAGACAGTTTGAAGCTGCACTTGTGGCCAGAAGTCTCTCTGGCAAGCAGTTAATATCATGTGTCCTGCCTTCACTAGTTCTGGTGACACTCAACATGGCAGTGTGTGAAATACATAATGTTGGTGAAGCTGGCTACACTGACTGTTTTTTTCAAGGTCAAACTAACATTCGGCTGTGTGACCTGCGGAGCGCTCCAAGTTATCGCTTCAATCTTCAAACCGTCAATTTCTGAATGGAACGTTGCACAAAATGTCAGCCTCGACGTTCCTGCGTCCACTGTCTCTTTGATCTCTCTGCAAGAGCTGTTTCTTCGGCACTGCACAGCTTCAGAAAGTCACTCCCTTCAAGCATTCATGGTGTTGCATTCAAACGAATTAAAAACGGAGAGCTCAAAAGTGGATGAATTTGTCAGATGAGGTAACTAGTGTTGCACATTGTGGGATGCATACTGAAGCCTTTACTAATCAGTTCCATGGTGTTGTCGGGGATCTCTGTATGTTTGAATAAAGACTACATTCATTTCTTTGATAGTGACTGCGTTCCTGATTGTATAAAACTCAAGACTTCCACATGAGGCAGCATTTGAAGACTTCCCATCAACAGTGTGACTGCCAGTCCTGTCGGCTATTTATACGCTGACACACCTGAACTTTCCCCTCTCCTTTTGACTTATGTATGGCCCTGCTGACTGATGAAAACACAGAGGCCATGCAGAATGAGCTGTGCCTCTGCTGATGAGGGAAAGATTGAAGGACCCAAATGCGTTTCCTGTGTCTCTCCGGGCTTCTGAGGAGATCTGCTGCTTACTCAGGAGTGAAAGCCTCAAATTAAAGTGTGTGTGCTGACAAAGGACAAATGGGATTTTTCCTTTGCGCAAACGGTGCAGGATTGTGTTGGCTTGCTCAAAGTGCCAGGGAAAAATGTCTCCTGGTCGACACCTCTAATGAAACATGTGCATGAAATTAAGGTCTGCATATTGCTGCTGATGTTTTGGTTGTACTTGTATAAAGAGGTGGAGGAAAAAAGGGAAAGATATAGAGGAAGGGAACAAACAGAGAATGAGAGATGCCGCTCTTCTCTCCTGTGTATAGATGTGTCTTTCGTACCCTTGAAGCAGGAGTAAACTGAATATTCATGAGTGAGCGTGAATAAGTGCGCTGTCATCCGGCAATGTCACTGATAAATGAGAGGTGGATCTGCATGGCGCTCCAACGATCATCCGCGATCCGCAGAAAACCACAGAGGCAAGGGTACAAGGAAGGCGTGCCCCGGAAGCAAGCAAGATGAAAGGGTTAACTCCAATCTGTGCATACATTAAACTTTAGAAGGCCATACCACAGGCAGGCGGGGTCGGGGGTTGAGTCTTCCTCCACGTAGTCTCAGAGCAGTTTGTAAGAAACTCATGACCTGATCGGTACTTGTCTTCAATAACCTCTGTTTCAATATATTTTGCCTGAAAGAGGGGAAACAGGTGCAGTTTATTAAAAGATATGAATACATACATGGAAATACTCTATATAAGGCAAAATCAGAGTTTAATTCCATGGATCTTGAAAGACAATATTTGGTATTTCCAGCTTTTTTCAGAACAACTTGAACTCTCTAAAGGAAGCTTTTGGAACAGCTCTCCTTTGGATGCTGGCTGCCTTTTGTTCTGTTTTCTGTCAGGATGATCCCACTTTGTTTCAGTAATGTTAAGGTAATACCTCTGAGACAGCCATTGGGTTTTTCAATTCAGGTCTGCATCCAGTGGGATCATTGGAAACTGAAGATGATGCCAGCTGAATGCTTTGCACATAGTATTGCATGGTGGAAAAATACTTCCCTGACCACTTTTCTCTGCTCCTAATTTTGAATTAATTTGGAAAAGAGCCCTGAAACAAGGCCCCATTCCATTATAGACACTCTACTGTATTTTTCATACGGCTGTAGACACTGTTATACTGTTGTACCTGTCTCTTCAAAGCAATCCGGTCTCTAAGTCTGACGCCATTAGTCGTTTCTGGGTCCAAACTTCGCTTCAGGTCCCAAAGTCAAATGAACACTGTGGCATCACTGAAAGTTACAAACTGTCTAAATTCTTTCATCTTTAATGAAATGTTCAGCGTCTCTGCTTTACCAGGTGTAACAATAAAGTTTAACATCGAGGCGTTCAAAAAAGCAGGGTTTATGGAGTTTAAGGGAGTTAAAAGTTAGCAGGAAGTTAACTCGCTAGTTTCCACCTAAACATGATATACCATGTTCTGACTGAGAGATTTCTGAAAACATTCAAATGTACAGCTCTGCTGTAGTAACCCTACAAATGTCACTGCTGTTTAGTTTTCTGTCTTCATTGGAGTAGCTGGTATATAATGATGTGCTACGTGATTGCTAGCAACACAACATTGTTAGCATAACATAAACAGTTAAGCTTGAGGATGAATGCTAACTTTTTTCCACTGGATCAAAGTTAACGTGAGGGTTCCTGATGGTTAGGAATAAATGCAATCGCATGGCAGGATGCTGTAAACGGACCGAACTTCAGTCAGGAGAACAACTGAGATAATCCATCCACAATACCAGGTTACTTATTAATAGACCTTTATCACAAAAACCGGAACTACGTAATAGTAGATTATTCCTTCCTTTCTGGGTCAAATAGCATCAAGATGGATCGTGTTTTTACCACAAGCCTTTTATATTTGCCAACAATTTGTTTTGCCGATTTGGAAAATACGAAGGTAAGTAGAGGGTTCTCCCCTGTTAGCCTACCTAGCTTCTACTGAACTGTCACTGCAGCATAAAGATCATTTGCATCTTTATTTAGTGCTTAGGCATAACTATTTTGAGTATTGTCAGGATATATACAACCTAACTAGAATATTATCTAATACTGTAATAAAGAAACGATTGGCACCGCATAGCAGACACACCCCTACCCTGCTGCTATGATGCTGGACGAGAGTTTAAAAATAAAAATAATGACAAAGACCATTACCAGGGAAGAGAGCAGTGTGAGGCAAGAAATGCTTTAAAAATAACCGCCTGAGTTCAGCTCCATTAACTAGTCATGAACACACCAAAAGCGTATCTTTTAGGTGAGATAAACATCAACGTTTTACCTGCAGGGGGTGGAGTCACGTAGTTGTGGTCCAACCTTGTCACCTTATTTGCCCATTCGAGCTCCTGCCTCCCCAAATCCTGAAGGGACAGCTTCACGAACTGCCGTTTGTCGCACCGGACATAAACAGACTCCCTCTTAGGAACTTGTTTGAAGTTATTCCAGGGGAATAAACACTGCTTCAGACTTCAGGCAGATAACAGTTAGCCCCAGCACGTAGTCTTCAGGCATAAAGTGCCTGTTGCAGACATAGGAACTGCCCTTTTTAATCACAAAATCGGGCCCCTCGTCTCGCCTGATCGCCCTGACCCACTCCTCCCTAGCATCGAGAGATGTTGGAAAGGAATGAAAATGAAGGTACGGATGTTTCAAAGCATAAGAAAAACAACCCGGTACACTACGATAACTCTTGCTTCTTGCTTGCGCCATTGCTGCCAGAAACCGAGTTCCACAATGTTTACGCATTTCCGGTCGAAAATCCAGGTAGTGTAAAAATGGTCTATGTACTGCTGCATGGGCTGGGCTGTAGTTACAGCATAAGGATTTCAAAACTAAGCTTGAAAATGAATAGTGTTGATAAAAACTGAGAGAGGCCGACAGTGATCACCGACTTCACGGTTCATACGTCATCAGTTAACAAACAGACCAAAAATTTCTCACTTGTATTCATCACTCTGTAAGACCTGATGCCATTGGGTTTTAGTCTTGGACAATCTGGCATATTACAGCTTTTATTTACTTTTTCTTTCTTTCCTCAAAAAAAGCTTTTTTACATTCACCGTTCCACCGAGAGTCTTTCTGATAAGGCATAATCACATGTTTATCTGAAAGCTCAGGTGCATCTCTCAGGTCCAGTGTCGGTTCTCTGCTTATTATTTCTTATTTGTATCTACATGATTTTTATCTGCTGTAGATTTTGTATTTTTTTTTACCCACACACTTTATGGCATTCACATTATGGTGCAAAAATGTAGAAGTCTCAAGCACTTTACTAAGTCTACTAAATAAACT
Organism: Hemichromis elongatus; assembly: GCA_015108515.1. NCBI lineage: Eukaryota > Metazoa > Chordata > Actinopteri > Cichliformes > Cichlidae > Hemichromis > Hemichromis elongatus. Next base: position 11,249 of record VUQR01013803.1, on the reverse strand, counting down.
TGATCTTTTTCATAGCTAATGTGTTGCTAAAGGATATATTAACATGCAGACTGAAGCAACTGGGAATCAAACCACTGCTCTTCTGATACATATACAACCCACTCCATCGCTTGACCAACAGTCTGATGTGGAAGCACCTGTGCTCTCTCTGACGGAAAGCTAGATAGGTAATCAAGTACAAAGTCATTCTTAATTAAATACTTGCCCACCATGTTGTTCTTTGAAAATCAGAGTTTGCAAAACAGAGACATTCACAGAAGCACAGAAACAGAAAAAACACTATGGTAAAAGTTGAAGGACTGATTCACCTTAAGTAGTTAAGTAAAAGTTAAAAAATAATTGAATAATAAATAAATAAAAAAAATAGTAATAAATAAAAACTTATTTATTACTAAATAAATATTTATTACTAAAAATCATGTTAGTTCATTTTAGTCTAAATTTTAATTCTAATAAATGTACTCAGCTTGAAAAAGTTATGTAGAACATAACCAGAGAAAAGGATGGTGGCATTTTAAAAATAGCTCTGTTTTCTGTTGCCTACACATGGGGGAGAGAATCACAACAGATCTGAACAGTTTTTATTGTGTTTGGCTGACCTGAGGATTACTGCTCTTTGTGGATTGACACAACTGAATACAACAAGCTATAAGCAGATGTTTTAAAGGTTGTCTTGGCTTATTTCCCTCTCCTACACTAACAGAATACTATTTATATTGTTTTCATACTAGATAATATAAAGTTGGTGTGAAGGTGGTATTCAGTGAATGAATCTGGGCACCATCAGTTTAAATTCAAATGATCTACATTTTGTGTAACGTCAGACTGAACATGAACACCACACTCTCTCTGTAGGAGACTAACACGGACCTTTACTGTGATTTCATCACAGTACAGCACGATAACCTGAGTATTTTCATGCAACCTTTATATAACACAAAATTATTACATTTTATTTTGCAGGACAATTCACAATCTATTTGAAAAATTCTTAACATGATGTACAGATTTAGTCTAAATCACCAAAATTGCAATAACAGTTGCCTTAAGGTACCTCAGCTGACCCCTATGAGCAAATGCTTTGGTGACAGTGGGAAGGAAAAACTCCCTTTTAACAGACTGGTCAAGTAAGAGAAGAGAAGATACAGTGACAGAGAAGATACATCTTCTTCAGGAGCTTTCACTGATGCAGAGCTGACACATGTCGATCATTTACTGCCCCGTACCAGGAGTGATACCAATCAGCCCTTTAACTTGGAGCAGGGTTTACTGTATTTAAATGGTTGGGACAGTAATGTTTGACAATGCACTTCAGCATCATTTATGTATCAGTGTAGTTCTGAAAAACAGTTGCCATTTTACTCTCTCGGACATCCAAATACTGCAACTCCAAGTACAGAATAAGGAAATGTTCCCCATGGTCCTTTTACAATTTACCCAATGAACAGACCTAACTGGCCTATGAAATTCAAAGTAAGATTAATATTTTTTGATGTAATGTTAAATAGATACTGAAAGCTGCTCATTTATGAACATTACTGATTTATAAGACTTAATGTTGAGAGCATTAAGTTACTGCAGGGCTCCTAAAGTTTTTACATACAAATAGAGATAAATATGCTCTCAAACTCTTTTTTATGGGTGCCTTAAAAAAGACACAAAAATAACTTCATAAAAAGGGCAAAAAAAAAAATGGATGCAGGAGAGAGATTCTTTCCCTTTCACACATGGCTTGATGGAAGTCTGGGGGTCTCTTCTCTGATTCCTGTTTTACAGTCAGTGAGTCCACGGTCCAGAAACCCCCTCTCATTTCCTCTGACAAGTTCTTACAGTTGCTTCTCAATCCCCAGTGTCTATCTCCTCCTCCTCTTCTTCCTCCTCCTCCTCCTCCTCCTCCCCCCTCCCCCCTCCAACGAGGCTGACAAAAATGGATAATTTCACCACTGATATTTTGATATGATAATTTTATTCATGATGCCACTCCTCAGGCCACCGTGCAGCTCGTCTGTACAAGTGTAAATGAGGAGTGTTCCAAATGTAAAATGTTCTGCTGAGGGTGATCGACTAGGCTCTGTGGCCAAAACAAGGCAATATACAGAGTGAGTTATGTTCCAGTCATAGACTTGTCTGGCCCACACCATCTCCAGTCGGCTTGCCTGGCTCCACCAACATAGACCAGATGGCCTCATCCTCAGGCGGGGAGGAAGACAGAGAGAGAAATAAACACAAAGTGAGACCGAGTGAGAGAAAGCACTGGTGCTTGACATGTCCCAGAGGTGCCAGGCTCAGTTATATCCAACACTGGGTCTAGATGCTACTGGAGCTCGTCTAATGTTAAGACTAACTAACTGGAAAAGCCCAAATCCCACAAAACTGTCATAGTAGGTCACCATTCTCCTCTATGATTCTGTCTGATTACATATGAGGGCCTCCTGTGCAGACTCAGCTAAACAAAGAGAACCTTTAAAGCAACTTTTAGTAAATTTCACTTTTTGCCAGAAATTTGCCAGTTTCAACTCTTATTCTTTAGTGTGCTGTATTTAAGGCTGCATTTAATGAATTACAGGAATATTTTAGTGTTACGCTTTCATAGTGTTCTGGGGGAGTGGCTAAAGATGTATTCACGGTCCTGTGTCTGTGTCTGTTTTTATATCTCTTGGCGTGAAATGCTTTAATCTGAATGTAATAGGGGTCAACACAAAAACAACTCAACCACAAAGAAGAAGAAGCAAGAAATATAAAGATAAAAAACAATAGAAGCACAACTTTAGCTGTAATAGAACACTTGTTTCTTGACCTGTTTCTTAATCTTAGGGGATTAAAGATGGAAGTAGGGAAACCCTAAGTTCTGATGTAGCAGCCCAGCGGGGGAAATGACTCCCCTAGTACGCTAAGGTAGCAAGCTACTCTTTGACATGTATCACCAGATGCTGTGTGATTCATCATGGCTCGTTTCCAACCCTTAGGCAGGTGGAATATGTTAAGTGTTACTGGAGAATATTATTAGCTTAAATTGAAATTGAAGGCTCCTATTGGGCATTTATAGTTGTGGTTAGAAGTTCACATACACTCATCTTGGCTATGAATATCTAAATGATTTTAACTGGGATTTTTTCAGGATGGAATGATTATAAAGCATACACCTTTAATGATTTGAAGAAAACAAGAATTTGGCACACATATATTGGATCTGGACTTAACGACAAAGGATCACAGTTTTATATACAGTCTCAAAAATATACATACAACTCCACTAATATTTGGTAAAAGTCTCTTAGCAATTTCTACCTGGACCACGTGCTTTTGTAGCCATCAAAAACACAATTTTGTTTGGGGTGGCTGTATCTCAGGCAAGTCACTGATCAGAAGGTTGGTGTTGATTCTTGGCTAACCTCAAGTTGCTCTCCGATGCATCCATCAGAGTATGAATGTGTTTGTGAATGTTAGTTAAGAAGCACTAGCTAACAGCTTAGGAAAAAAGTGCTAGTGTGATGGGGTGAATGCACAGGTTGTGTAAAGCACTTTGAGTGCTCATTGCTCATTGGTCTGCTCTATCAAAACCATTTTTAATGTGTGTTTGGAATCACTGTCGTGTTGGAACACTCAGTTATGTCAAATTTAGCAACGCAGTAATGGAGGAGATAGGACAAAAGACACACTGTGGATAAGAGCAAGAGTTTAATAAATAAGGATTAAGTGCAAAGCTGCGTATAAACACTTAAAGTGTCATAAAGCAGCTGTGTGGTAGGCAGAATGACGACCCAGATGCAGGAGACAGGCATAAACTCAAAAATCAGCTTTAATGCCGTGTAAAATACAACAGATAGAGGGCATGGCCAGAGAGACTGAAAACCAGGAAACACAGAGCAGGGAGACATACAACCATGTGGTATAATGCAACATTGATGCTTCTGGTGGTATGGCTGGAGATCAATGTCGGCCAAGGTGATGGAACACCTGGCTGACGATGGTGAGGGAGAAGACGAACCCCTCAGGTGGTCACGTCTGGAAACCACAAAACTATTTTATCAGTTCAAAAACAAAATATACTCTCTTACTGTTGTCTGGCTCAGAAATACAAAATATAGTCTTTATGTTGGCAAGCTCATGAAAAAAAAACACAGAAACTAAATCAGTCGGTTTAGAAATAAAAATGATCACCTCCCAGTTCAAAATCAGAATACTGAATTTGCTTATACGCAAACTTGAGTCACACTTATTCAGGCCTTAATCACACAGTCCTTGAGGAAACAGACTGTGGCTGGTATAGATTACAAGGGAATAAAACAGTTAAGCTCACAGTGGCACTACTTTCAGATGGCACGGTGTCAGCACACTCGATCGGAGAGGCAGGTTCAAGAGAAAGCCCAGTGCTAGCAGATGAGGCCTGACATGCAGGCTTGATGGAGGGCTGTGTAGGGTACTTGGCATACTGGGGCTGCTGTCAGGGCTTTTTACTGTGGGAACATGGATGTGGTGCCATCAATGAGCTGTTGGGCTACAGTGGCGATGGAGATGTTGGGATGTAGCAGTAACAATGTGGCAGTGGATTAAAAGAGTGGGGAGATAGCACGTGCCTTATCTGAACTGGTCAAATTGGAGTGTGTTAGATAGATATTATTCAAATCCCTGTATGAGAATACCTTTAAGACCTATGGCATGTTATAACCTCTGTAGTAGAATATTGTGGTCAGCAGTATTAAATACTGTATTGAGGTCTAGCAGGACAAGCACAGAGATTAGTCCACTGTCCAAGATCATTCGCAGCTTTAACTAGTGCTCTTTCTGTACTGTGAGTCCTGAATCCTAACTGAAAGTCTTCAAATAAACCTGTTATCTGTTGTACAACTACTCTTTCAAGAATTTTAAAGATAAAAGGAAGTTTGTACATTGGTCTATAATTAGGTAAAATAGCTGGGTTAAGTGATGGTGTGTTAAGTAAAAGTAAAAAAAACCAGTAGAAAAATGTAACATTTCCCAAGGTCTAGTAGGTCTTATCATCAAAAAAAGTAAAAAGGGGTAAATCATAGTACGCAACTAGTTTGTTAGGGTAATTAAAACATAGTACTGCAATAAACAACAAGATGGAACATATTGTGAAACAGAATAAGTAAAGGTTGACCTGCATTAGACATACCATGTCCAAGCACCTGATACAACTCTGATAACTGGCAAATTTTGAGGAAAAATAATTTGGCACATTTGTTAGCAGTGTAAGTGTCGTTCTCAGATATCTAAACTTTTATTGCAAGTTGAATTTATTTGGCATAGTATTGTGATTCTGTTGTCCATGATATGAAGTCTAAGAATCACACTGAGCAACTTGGGAAAAGCAAAACTTGCAGATATCCTTTAAAATGTGCAAAACTGCCAAAAGAATGTGAGCATATTGCAAACATGCAAACCGAGTGTCATTTTCTGTCTCTGTAAGACAGTTCAGGACCATCATACAGATGGCCCAATGGCTCCTGCTCAACTCCCACTGCTCTTTGTTTTCATTCCTCTCTTTTGGTGATAATGTATTGTCTGCAGGGTGTCTAATGATCCCTGAGAGCCACCATATTCCACTAACAGGCACTTCTGTCAAACACATCACCAACGCTGTGCCCATTGATTTGTGTTGCCTTTAAAATGGGCTGTTTCCTCCACAT
>VUQR01013802.1:0-33086 GCA_015108515.1 Hemichromis elongatus | reverse complement strand
GGTCCCTGTGGCCAATTACGCTACAGTATTATACACATATATGTGTATATATATATGTGTATATATATATATATATACACATATATACATATACACATATATATATATACATATATCTTATTTATGGTCACATGATTACCAGAGTGTTTGACAGATAGTGGCACTATGTCCCCGTTTCACCATTTCAAGTGCTGACATTGTCAGCATACAAACAAACAGACAGAGTGCTGTTTCCTGCTCTCCCCAAATGAACCATCTGGCCTGGGAGCCAGCTAAAGCCAGAGGTTAGAGCTCCATTTCCCTCCCTTCTTGCCACATCACCATGACAACGGATATAGAAATCACACTGTCTCCTGGGAAGAAAGCCCGGGTGACACCACACAGTGGCACTTTTGTGGTACATGAAGAGAGCAGGGTTCATTTAGGTGAGCCGGTCAAGGATGAGTATTCAGTCCTCTGAAGAGGAAAGATCAGGGTGGATAGAGAGGGAGGGGGGGGGGAAAAAGAGGCCTTGGTCAAAAAGCTGTGATGCGGCTCCAACCACTCCAGCCAGGAAGAAAAAGGTGACCAATCCATTTAATCTGAAAATAGCCATCAAGTTTATCAAGAGCCAGGGCCTTTCCGCAGGTCTTTAAAAAACACTAAATCTTTATATTTAGCTTCTCTTTTTCCAAAAATATTTACAGGCAATTTGAAAAGTAACTTACAATGGATCATACCAAAATATCTATTTGGCTTTTGGTCACAGAATTCTCCAACTTGTATAAAAGGGTTATACAAGACATGAGAGGCCTCTGCTGGCTGCTGAGGTCCTAACATCTGTCGCATTAGTGGGAAACAAACCACATCCTACACGAGGGACTATGACATAAGAGGCAGTTGGAGGAAGCAGCTACTGTAAAATAAGCAGAGCAGCATCTGAAATCCGAGCAGCTGTGTATAGTGCGACTTCAGAAGGCTTATTAAAATTCAATGCACACTCCGTTTGATGGATTAAATCTAAGAACTGAAAAGTCTTCTTCCTTTCTGTGTTTAAAAGCATGTGTCTAAATCCGTTCAATAAAACAGTCAAAGGCTTCACATTGTTCGCTGAACAATAAAAATCGATACCATTAAACACTTCTTTAAGAAACCCTTAAGTGTTTCCCGAGAGGCCTTGTCAGTTTCTATGTATCATATCTTTTTACAGTCTTGTCAATAAAACATTTGGAGGATCTTAAATTCTTCATTACATCTCTGAGGCAGAGGTCTCCACACGTCTTTTTTTTTGTTTTTCCTCTGTAGTTTTGAAGATTCGGGTAACTGATAGATCAATAGACAATACTCTTAAGAGGAGTGAGCATACCTTTCATGCAGCAGTAACTTGTTTCTTCCTGCGCCCCAGCTGTCTGGGGCATCGGTCCAATCAGAAGATCCCATAAGAAAAGCCCGACGGAATACAAGCCTCATCATTCGCTTCCTGAATGCATTCCAATTCCTTCACAGGCATATAAGCAATTTTTACAGTAGTTAAGCAGAGGTGGAACTGCTTCACATAATCTCGCTTAGACGGTCTCCACTGTCGGCCCAGTGACAAATCATGTTAAATCCCAGGCTGAGCTCAAGCACACAGTGGAATAAGCTTTTTTGTGGCAATAAACACCCGAGTACGGACAGCGCAAACACTTCTGTGATCAGTATTATCCATCCTCTGAGTAGAGCAAAGCATCCTCTACCCCGCAAGTCACAGCTTGTGGTAATGGATGTTTAATTTGGTCTGTTTTCCACGGGCTCCCTTTTTTTTCTTCTTCTTTTTAATGCGAATAAACTATAATTCTGAGGTAAAACAGCATGTTGTGACAGAGCCGTGTTGGTGATGTATGCGGTTATGATTATCGGGGTCTTGTTTGGTGCCCGAGGGTGTCAAAAAGTCGTTTAACTAGGTCAGTTAACTATTTACCAAGTTTGGTTACTTAACCTTTTTTCTTCCTCCTCTTTCTTTAACCATTTGAACCATTGGTGTCCATGCCTAACTTGACACTAACTTGACTCTATGGAGCAGCTTTAATTGCTTAACCTTAAGCTGACCATGACAAAGTAGCCTTTTCAAAGTAGCCAACAGGCTTACTTCCACTACTAATAGCATTGCTGTGGTGAAAAATAGCATTCAAGTCTAGAAAACACGCACAAATACACAAAACACAAAAACAGTATGACGGTGACCGGACACACAAAAGAGCACATGAATTTTACAACTAATGGAGAGAAAGATTTTTAAACTAAATAGTTGGCATTGTATAGCTCATATTCATAGCACTTTGAGCTGTATTTAAATGCTGTCCTTTTTCCTTTAAGAAACTGCCCAACTACTGATAAAGAATATCTACAAGGAAACAATTAAGGATGGGGAAACGAACTCTCCAAATTCCAAAGATAATCAATGTATAATGATGTAAAAAAAGTAAAATGCACGAAATTTAGCCCTTTGAGACACTAGAAGGGGGAAAATGAACTTTTTACCCTCACTGTTTGTGGTATTAATGCTGTGTGTACCCACAAACCTGTTTTCCCCCCCCACTTCTGATACTGACTCTTGACTCTCTTGGACTTGAGGCGTTCTGAAGACTGTGGCATGTGGCATGCCTCCCAGCCCCTGCCTCATCACCCTTGCTCCTCTCCCACCCGCCCCCTTTACCCCATCCTGTTTTGAGCTTCATCAAAGCAGAAGTAGCTCAAGGATTGCTAATGCTTTAGATGGTAGCACTAGTCCTAACAACCCTGAGGTTGAGGAATTCTTTGCAGCAGACTAAGGTCATTTTTTTCTCAATTCTCTCCCCCCCCCTTCTCTCCCTCACTTTCTCTCTCCATCTAACCCCCTCTCTCCCCCAAAATGCTTTTCTCTATTAATCAGAGCTCACAGCTCAAACTGGTCTTCAACTTCCTCCCCAATCCTTGCTAAGCCTGTCATTTCTGGCTATTATTTACTTTAATGGGCTTTGGCTGATCCCTGGCGAAGCCTTGGATCTGAGAATAATGCGGCTGAGGGTAGCAGACCCAGACGCAAGTGCGGGGCTGCCTGTAGATTAGCTATGGCAGATGGGCTTTACAGGGGCTTCCTGTGAGCAGGAGTGTTGATTGAGAGGGCATAATGAGAGAGGTGGTGTCCTCACAATGGACCCAGCCACCTCGCTGCACCTCTTGGGTCCAAACAACCCCACCGCCCACCACCCCATTCTCCAAGCCCCTCACCACTCTCCCTCTGCACACCCTCCCATCTCTCTCTCTCCCATCTCTCTCTCTCTCTTCTGTGCGGAAGTCGGAGTGCAGAAACAAGCACAAAAGCAACTGTAAATAACCATGAATGTTAATCCAGCATTAATTGGTTCCCTCTTAAACTGGGTGTGCACTTTCACAGGCTGGGGCTCCTCCGCAGGTCATTAAAGGCATAGACCCCTTCTCATTGTTTACTTAACAAGCTTTTTTCCCCCTAAATATATTTCAACAGACAGACTAATAAAATTGACCATAGCTACAGTTTCAAGATGACCTCACTTGATCATGTTTTCTCTGAAAGAGAAACAGTAAAATCCAAACTGTGACGTGGGGGGAAAAAAATGATCCTCACACCCACACACAACCAAACAATTATCTACTTTTAACACTTTCTCCTCACTCTAAAGTAAATTTCTTTATATAAAAGGAAAAAAAACTGCAATGTTTTTACTGTTGTCACTTCATTGGTCTGCCACATGTGTCTCTACACACTCTGCAGTGTTGACACTGGGCCCTGGGCCACACTAGGGCAAACACTCTGCAAATGAAGTGTGGAAAACCCCACAGTAGTCTCGGGGTCAAGTTTGTGTACAAGAGTTAAAATTTTGTTCCGCGCAACTCTCTCTGTCTACAAGCTCTGGAAGTTTCCACACAAGGGCCACTACACAATCCACAGACTCCAATTATCCCCTTCCTCTGAGCGCTTTAAGCAAGTTTTTCTAAACTCCTTTCACTTTGCTCTTGTCAAGCAATGAAAGAAAAACTAACCACCATGTCAAGAGAACTCAGCTGCCTAGCAACAGGGCCACAGTTTAATTCTGATTTGCTTCAGGTTTTGAGTAATGGGAATTGACAATGTTAAGCCAGTCACAAGTGTTGTTTGTCACCACTGAAATGCAAACAAAAATGCATTGTTTTTCCAAAGTATTGAGCATGATTGATGTTTAGAGACCACAATGGTATCGTTCATTTCTCCCTTGTGTTTTTGCCAGGATTGATGTCATATCTTTTCATGGCAAGTTAAAGGTTTTGAAGGGCCATGAAAACGCACAGCTTTTCATCTCGCTGCAGACGGCAGCGCGGCACATGCATTCCTATAACTGGTGAACTTTAATGATTCTATTCAGCCTCTGTTCATCTCACCCAGAAATAATTTAATAAGAAACTCTGGCCTTTAGAAGTCTCTGTGTCCTGTCACAATAGTCAGTGGACAGACAAAAGCCTGCCTGAATACAACAAAGAAAAAGTCCTGAATATGAAAGCCTTTGATACTCTTCATCTGTTTGTTCTTTGACTTTTTATGGGCTTTTTTTTTCTCCAAATTGTTATTATGCTAGACCTTGATACAGAAATATTTTTGATGTGTGGCTTTACACTTTTTTGAGATCACTTCTAGACTTCAAGACTGAGCATATGCTAATATAGAAATTCATTAGTACAGAAACTAAAGTCCACATTTAAGTAAAAAACAAAGTGCTATTTAAGTGATAAAATATACTCACCTACTGTACAGCCATTCTGTAGTTTGATTTTTATCGATTTATTTTTATTGGTCAGTTTATAAAAATAAAGGCCTTTTTAAACTCTGCGTTTCTCGTGTAATTTACTCCATTTATGATAATCTTCTTTGTCCTACACAAGCTTTTTTTCTCTCTCTCTCTCTCTCTCTTCAGATCACTGTGCGTGTTTGTATGATTTGGAAGATGGTAATTTCTTCTGCTCCAAGGAGCATTTTTCAAAGGCACAAATGACACAATAAGAAAGCCATCCATCACAAAGGAAAATTAGTGTAGAAATAAATGGCAGCCCTTGCCTCTCCCTCTTCTGTGTCCCGTGTGAAGCTCGGATGAATATTGAGGCAGACAGCAGAGAATAGTCAACAATAACCTCAGTGACATCAAAGGCCCAGACAGTGGTACTGAGGAAGCCCACAGAGGGCTAAAAACAAAATAAACAGTGGCTATGTCAAAGCCCACATTTCTCCAGCTACAACTCCCCCTTCAGACGCGTTACTGTTGCAGGTCTTCAGAGTGAATCCAGCATCCATGCTGTTGTGTTTATAGTGCCATCTGCAATAGATTCTAAAGCTTTATCTTCGCCGCAAATAAATTTCTCCCACCCAGGGTTAACACTGGCTTCGGTGATAACAACACATCTTATCCTCACCAGCCAAAAGAGACTTAATTTTCTTAATTGTGGAAAACCCCACTGTTCACTTTGTGCGTCTTGCATTCATTGCCATTTCAAAGCACCATTCAATATATGGAAAGCAATCTCTCACGAGCATTTAGTCTCCATTATATGCAGTTTCATTCATGTTGTGTGAGGAGACAGTGAAATCCATGTCAGCGCAGAAGTCATGCATATGGCGCATGTAACATCAGAAGCCCGCAACACGACCGCTTTTCACATTCCTCCTGGCATCGTCACAAGGCAAGGTTGCATACTTAACGTATAGCTGATTTGATCAACATTTGCAATTTTGTTAAAGATTTTGGAGGGTATAATTTAACAAGGCAATTAAAAATAATCTGTCAAAATGATGAAATGTTACAAGGTTTTTATCACTTAAACACGAAAAAAAAAAAAAAAAAGCCAGCGCCAGTCATAACACATGGAGGCGTCTCGGGCTCATCTTGTTTTGAAAGTTGCTCATTTATAATCATCAACATGCTGAAATAATCAAGAACTACACCACCACAACAAATAGTGCTTGGTGTGAAAAACATATCTGATGTCTCTCAGGTTCTGACATTGTCTGAAATGTCTTCCTGCATCTATAACAAATGGCTTTTAGCACTCATGCCATCTGTCCTTAATGAGTCCATTTTCTCTCCAAGCCATTTCCATACTGTATTGTGCATTGCCTTACATGCATTTGCATAATTGTTCAAAGATTTTGCGCCAAAATAGATATCCATGCTGGGAGTGAATGTGAGAGGATGAAGCCGGAGAAGAAAAGACGGGGAGAGAAAGAAGGCAGAGTGAAGATGTTTGTGAAATAATGTGCAAGGAAAATCCATTTTTCCTTCTAAGCCCCACAGTAACCTAATCAGGAGTTGCTTTATCTGCTAATCCACATTTAAACTTTAACCTGTAGGGGGGCTCTTTGTGTTAGTTAATGTAAGCATAAAAGCAGAGGCCGGCCTGAATGACTAATCAGATCTATCATACATTGTAAGACTAAATAGCTTTTCCAAAAGGAAATCAGAATTAGCGTGACTTCCATCTAAAGAGAATCAGGGTAAACTTTAAATGAAACAATGGCCATATAACAAAATGGTGGAGTGGAATAAATTACTGTTCAAAAGGCAACTTCTTAATCAGCTCAGCTGTCTAAGCCAGACAGAAACGGCAAACTTGGGTCATTTGGTAAATAAAGGCGTGGAAGGGCAAAACCTCAAGACGCAGATAGGCAGCTACTAATGAAGCCGAAGTTCGAATGGAGTGGAAGGACAGGCATATAAACAGGAACAAATGCTGGCAATTTAATAAAAAGTAATTTGAAGGAAATCTTTACAGGCCCACAGGACACGCTGCAGCTAAGATGATAAATGACAGTCGTGACAAATGACATATTAGCCTTTTAATATTTCAGTATATAAAGAGAATTAAGAGTTTGAGCTCAAAGCAGGACGCAAATGAGATCATCCAACAACAATGGTTAATTCATTGCGGTATTTTAAATGTATCAGCTGCTGATGTGGACTTGCCATTACCCAGACACGCCAGCTAAGCAGAAGGGTTTGGGGGTTTTTTTGGTGCTTTAAACACATTTTCTATATAAAATCGTTGATGAAAAAGAACTAAAAGTACATAAAGTTGTTGAAATTCTCCCAATCTACATAAAATATGAATATTGATAAAGTCACTGAAATGATGCATTATTTACAATGGCATAAAGACTCCTCGTTGGATTCTGAAGTCAATTACCTGTCACAACTGCTACACGTTAAATGGTGCAATTCACATGAGAGATGAAGAGAAATGGTGATTTTTTTCTCTCCCCCTTCTTCTCACAGCATTAAACATCTGTTGACAGAGTTCACGTTTACTCCTCTGGGACCAGCTCTTAAATTTGTTTTCCCTCACTCTTACGTTATCCTGTGTCAAGGCACCAAATCCATGTATGTGGCATCACTGTCACATAAGGAGTCCCACCGATAATGCACGTAACGTTCGAATGAATATAATGATGCCAAGTATCTGACTCAGTGCAGCTGATAAAAGCTTATTTTTCTACTTTATTATTCTTTTGGAACAGGCTGTGCTGTTTATATATGTGTAAGAGCCGCACTAGCAATGCTCCCCAATTACAATAATTTTTCCGCTTTTATCGACCATTACCATTAAAATGCTGTTCTTGGACACAAAGCAGAAAGGGAGGATTAAAAAAAAAAAAAAAAAATAGCGTCATTCCTGCTTATCAATGTATCTAACTATATAATTTTCTCTCCATTAGAGACTGGGACATGCTTCTCTATCAGTATTATCACATCCAACTGTAAAGCAGTTCCTGATGTATTTGAATCCTCTTTTGAAAAAAAAAAAAAATATCACAGTAATTATGAGCAGTGAGATTCATCTTACAGAAAACCATTTAAACTTGTGTGCATTTTGTATTTTTTTTAATAAATCATAAGCTTTAAGTGTTGTTGTAAAGAATGAGATGCTTTTTATGGATTTACACATAAAAGCACTGTTTTCATTTTATAAAATTTAAATCACAAAAGCACAAAATGCTCTTATACAAAGCTTGTTAACATGTAGCAGTATGGACAATCCAAACAGTGGCATAGGTAATTAGCTCACTGTATGAGAGACACTGAAAGCTGGGGGATGCACTCAAGGTGATTATCATTTTCATTTTAATAAAGGTAGCTGCTCCCATGGTAGGTGTGTGTACAGTCTATTTATGAACCCTAAATGCTCCTAGGATACTACATAAGAGCGGGCCACTGGAAGATTGTGCTGTGGTCTCTGTGCAGGAAACTATGCATTTTTGCTTCCAAGGGTCTAAGCACACAGAGAGCCTACGTGTCCTCTGTTCCGCCTGTGCTGTTATTGTCTTGTTTCAGCCAACATCCCAAAGCTCTTCTGTAGGATCTAACTCCATCTAGTGGTCCTGTGTGCCCTCTTCAGCATGCATACAACTTTAAACTGGATTCAATTTACAGCTACAATATATGCACATTATTCCACCTCCTAATTTAGATCCTTAATTAGAAGGAATTTCAAATATATCCATTCAACCTCAGGGGACATTTAGGGACTTTTCCAGTTTCTTGTTCTTAGTATCTTCATTTTTTTTGTGTTATAATAAAAAACCAAAATCCAAAAAAGTTAGGGTACTGTAATAATACTGTATGATGTTCATATGTTTCAATTGCAAAGGCAAGATATTAATGAAGTGTATGGCTAATATAAATGTGATGGCAGCAACAAGTTTCAAAATAAAAAGCTCAGCCATGTTTATTTCTGTCTTGAATCGTGTCTTCCTTTAACACTAAGGCATCTAATTGTCATATTTTGGAGTAAGTAAATGTTTCCCCATGCTTATCTGATGTAGCAGACTTTTTTATTGTATTTTATTTATTTCATTATGTACTAAATGATGCCAGTGGGTGATGGGTCTGGACTGCAGACAGGCCAGTTTAGTTTACCAGCTGTCCTCCTTCAGCTGCTTGGAATCCGATTTGGTGTCGTGTTAAAATAAGCAAAGCCTTCTCTGGAAGTAATAATATCTGGATGCCAGGATGTTGCTCTAAAAACTGCATGTAGATGGTTTAGCAATAATGGTGCCCTCACAATAATAGTGCACAGGTTAAACATACCAAATGCACCATATGATCACAAACACTAGCTTTTGATCTGTGCACTGATGACAGGGTGGATTACGCCTGCCTCTAGGCAGGATATCAATATCAAGAATAAACAATATAAGAATATCAAACTTTGATTTAAAAAGACCACAAAGCAGCGTTGAACTTTGCCACAGTTCATCATTCATAAGCTAGGGCCCCAAAAAATACAGGAGTATCTGGATCTTATTTATGCATGTTTTCTTTCCATTGTAAAGTTATAATTTGGATTCATATGTGCATGCATTGACAACCCATGTTTCCTGACCCAGTGCACCGATCTTTGTAGTCTGTTTTTCACATATTATGCACATTCAGCATTGGGCTCCAGCTTTGTCTCCTGAGCACAGAGACTGATAATATCCAAAGTGGATGATGAACGCTCCAAATTCTTTGCACTTTTATACTAAAATATTTTATTCATCAAATTGTCTGTTTGTGTGGTGTAGACTTTCAAGCTTTACTTTTAAGGGCTCAGCTCAACTGAGATGCTCATTTCGTTCCAAATTACATAACTAACTATAATACCTAATTAGCTGCGTTGTATCCTCCAGATGCGTTTGTTAGTGTTACATAACTTTTCTAGTGTTTTAACGCCCCTGCTGTAACTTTTAGAAACATGTTGCTTGCAAATTTAAAATATACAGTATAATTATATGTCCTTGTAAAATAAAGAATGAAACGTCTTTGTACTTAAATATAGGGTTTAGATCATTTGTACATCATGACATTCAGTTTTTGTTGCCCTTCTTTAAAATTTTGCACAGCTTCCAAACTTTTTTGGGAAACCAGGTTGTAAGACGGGGCACTGTGGCAATGTCTTAAAGGACTGGTCTGCCAGAGGCTTGGGGTAATAAAACACTCAGAGCCTAATAATAAAAGAAGCCATCTCAAGGGACATGTAATCTTTGCACATCCTCTAAAGCTCATTATAACCATAATACCACAATAAAGTTGTCTCTGTCATATTAATGTTACCCCACTTTTTTTTTTAAAGAATTCTAATGAAGTTGTCCGGTCCATTTTCATTTAGCAGATTACGATATATAAAGAAACAATAAGGGAGGCCAAGGCTTTGCGACTGTAATCACGCAATTTACAACCACTCTCAGGACTTATATGACAGGCCAATTTCCACACTTATTAAGCCTCTGACACACTCGAAATAATCGTATTAGCGTTTTTTTTTTTTCTGAAATTAGCCCAATTTCTGGCAGACATTCTTGAATCGACGTAATAGACTCTTATACATAACTTGTGATGTCTCTATTGCTGCTCAGCACCAGGCAGGGGGTGGAAAGGATGGTCCTTACTCAGAGCTATCAGTCAAATCCCGCTCTCTGCCTGGGCCTTTATACACCAAACTTTAGATTCCTTTATAAAAATTTCTAATCAAGGATTTGGGGCTAAATGATTTCATTTGCTTTGCAAAGAAAGACATGGCGTGCTTTACCGTCTCTAGCAGTTCCCTGTAGTTAGGGTCAGAAGCAAGTTAAGATCTCTACTGCAGCCAACTTCCCCATTTGTTTTTCGCCTACTATGTTTAACATGGCTGACATTTTGCCTCTGCGCCATTGGTAAACACTGCCAAAGTAGCAAGCACGAAACTTGCGGTGTCATAATTCACGACCACAAAATGAGGCCCTCTCACCGCGAGTGGTGGAAAGAAGAAACACAAGGCACTCTGCTCATCGCCCCCCTCCAGTGAGGAATGCACACAGTGCAAACCGGTTTCTTGTTGGGGTATGCCACATCCTGGTACTTTTATCTTTAACCCCTGACCCACAGCACATCTGGAAACATAGTTGGAGTCGAACATAAGGAAGTTTTCTTTTCTCTTTGCTTGGAGCAGTAAGTGCTTTTTCTTTTTTTTTTAAAGTATTTCTGCAAAACAGTAGACACAGCTTTCTCCGAGCAGAGATGTTTAATGGCTGCACTAGCTATGAACTCTGGGATATCGACTATTTGGGCAGTCAAGTAAGTGAGTATGGGACACTGAAATGGTGGGAAAACACTATTGTTCTTCTTGGCTGGGTGGTTTCAAGACTTGGAAGTAGATAAACATCTCAGCTGGAGGTAGACTGCTTTGATCTTCGAGGATGACGATCTGGACATCGAAGTGGAGCCAATGCAAACATGTTCGTGCAGGATATTTTTGAAGTGACACACAGAGGTGCATTTTTTCTCCTCTTTGGATCAAATGCTTCCAATCAGGTGGTTATTAGTTCTTCTAATCCTTTCGAGGCAATATAAGATTTTAATTTTTATCTTTCTTGCCGAGTGTTTAGCAGTTTGTTAGAGGTGAACATTGTGCATCTGCTAAAATGAGTAACAGAGATATCGTCAGTCTTATGATAAATCATCACATCCCGGTACTGATCGGGCCACTTTTGACAGGATGAGTCACTCGGAGAACGTCCATCATGGAATGAAGGTTGCAACCAAGTGTAAAACAATTAGTCGTGCAAGTGCAGGTTTAAGTGCTGTTTGTTACCTGAACCGAGACGGTATGTCAATCAGCGTAAGGAGGTGAAATTATTTGTTTATCACTTTCACTATTGAGACCCATCAGTGAGGTTATGATTATGTTTTAGGTCTTGGAGAATAAATGGGTGTTTGTGGGGTGAAAAATATTGATAGTATCAATACCAACAATAGTATTGGTATCAAATCAAATCAGATCAATACTATCATGATCAGATCGATACTTTGTTTCTATCCTCTAACTTCATTATGTAACCAACTGAACTATTTTTTTTTAGTGGGGGGAAATGAAAAACATACCTCAAGAATACACTATGTAAACCATCTGAACCTTACGTGTTGACCGTCATGTTTAAACAACAGAAGTGATTTAGAGACAGGCATATTTACCTACCAGGTCTATAAAAAAATTCAATTTTCTAAATACATGAAAGTATGCTTTGTTGTATTAACTTATTAGTGTGGAAAGTAAAAATCACCAGTGGTCATTAAAATGTGTTCAGAATTTGCAAATTAATCATGATTCATCTCATGAACCATGACACACTGCTTTGCACAGAAGCACAGAATTAGTCCTGACCATTTAGTATCGCTGACATTTACTAGAGTACTGCCACCGCCTTCCTCTCTCGTTCCAGCTGTTTTTTCTCCAACAGCTGTTTCATGATTCTTTATAGGGTCTATTTTAGAGATAAAACTAGATCCCTCAGTAACACTAGGAAAGAACTTGATAGTGTTGACCAAAGTGATAAACACAGATTGTTACTAGTCTAGCTAGTCTAGGTCTAACTCAGAGGAAGTGAAATCTCAAAATGAATGACTTTACACTGATCTTTGTTTTGGTCGTGGTTAGAGGATTATCTCTGAGGTAAATCTTCATCTTCATCCCTCACAAGCTTGAACAATTATTTCATTTCTTCTCTATTTTTCTACCAGTTAATGTTCTGCAACTTTGAATGGCACTGGCCTAAAAAAGAAGAAAGAAAGAAAGAAGAAAAAAAAACAAGCTTTTGTTGTAAAATAAATAAATGTATTTAATGAGATATGAAATGCTTATAAATGTCTTCTGACTCCACGCTTAATTGCAGCTTGTCACCCTAAAGCACTCACTGATATATTGCGCACGCACACAGAGAGCAAAGCATTTTGTTTTCAGTCTATGACTTTTATATTACATCTGTGTTTTGTGCCAGAGTTTTCAAATGCCACTAAAGCCTGCTCAGTAATTTTAATGTATAATGATGTCTATCACTGGAAGTTTATAGGTAGGCTTACATCACTTAGTATGACACCAAATCACGCCCAAATCATGCAAAGGGATATATTTTTGCAAAAAAAAGAAAAGAAAAAGAAAAAACCACCAACATAACAGCTTCTTTTCTTTGACAAAAGTTATGAGGAAGGCAATTGCTGCCACCATTTACATCAAAATTCACCAATAAAGTCAGTGTGCTGTAAAAGCAGGCTATATTTTTACATCTGTGGCCCTTGCTGAGCGAGGCTGCACAGGGAAGACCATTTCACACATCTTACTACCCTGTGGTTTTCCTGGCTTACAGTCTCAAGAGTCCGTGTTCTCCACATTTTCCTGTATGCTCTGCCTCGTTAACTCTTACTCAGACCTGCCAGTGTGAAAAGACATTTTTGCTCTGTTGTTCTTGATTGTTATCGGCCCAACTTTGTTTCCCAATTTACTTTTTTTCAGAAAGAAAAACGAAGTTAAAGAACCCTACACCGTCTTCGCCAGCTTATATACATGAACTTGTATGATTTATGAGAAGAAAGAAAAGACAGTGGTGTCTCGGGGTTAAGCTGGAAAGCTTCTGGAAGGCGTTTGAACGCAACGCTGCATGTTTTAGCTGTCGAGTATTTAGAATAAAAACAAAAAAAGACAGCTTCTGTATTCTGACCTCAATCAGTGCACAGATAAGACGAAGTGCAAAAAAACAAACAGAAGCGAATAATTGAGAGAAAATGAGATTGAATGTGGCAGAAATAAAACGACGACAGAAGTTCTGACTTCATAGCAACACTTTCTTTCACACTTCTATCAGCGCCAACACATCAGCAGTAATCAGAGGCTGGTTCAGCAGGCCAGACGAGAAATCCAGTAAAGAGTCTGGGAGGCAACAGATTAGAGGAGGTCACATCATGCTAATGAGAGTCATTACTATCACATGATAGCCAAATAAACTAATTGCCAGCTTATTTACGAAAGAGAATGTCCTAAATCAAAAGGTTAATTACATCTGAGACAGAGTCCTTCACTGGAAATTGACCTTTACATTTTGTTTTTTTACCCTTTTTCTCATTCCATTCCTCCTTCCTCTTTTCTGTGCAAGAGACAAAAGGCCACATCCAGATTGAGTTGCCTGCTTGTTTTTTGATAAGCTTCAGGCACAGACCCTTGCCTGCTACTTTTTGTGTTTTCCCAGGAAGTGCTTGACTGCATAATTAGCAAACATCATCAGACAAGACGTGGTGCCACCAAGGACTTTATTTTTCCTGAAGTTTCTGCGCCCCGAAGCTTTCCCCCAGCCACCAAAGAATGTTTGTTCTTCTTGAAATTAGATGGGTTTAATTGCTGTGGAACAACAGCAAAAGCACCCAGCCCCCTCCAAACACAAACACACGCACACACGTGCACACTCACACATAAAAAGTCTAAGATCAGGCGGGCTAATTATGCTAATAGCCAATTGTTCAGCCATGGTGATATGTTTACTGAGGGAGTTGATGTGTTTCCTTTTGCTTCGTCATAAGCAGCCTGTCTACGAGTCCTCTGTGAGATCGCTGCACCTGAAGGCAAGAGGACTGTGCCCTCATCCATCCTGCCTAACCCATTACCCTTGGACAGGGAAGAAGATAAATATTGTTGCAGATGCGTAACTTTCTGCAAATGAGATTTTTCAAGCCAGATTTATCAAGCCTTGGCGGGGTGTTTAAGGCTCCAAAACTTGGCCCTCGGCATGATAAAATGGCAGCACATGTTTCTGAATCACCCACCACAGTGTTATTGCCAAAGGGTTATGATGATATAGTCAACTGTTTTTTTTCCTGTTGTGCATCATAGCCTTTGAGGTTCTCATATTGTGTTTTCTCAAAGCCTAAGACCCTAAAAATTCTGGATGGAGAATATTATTTATCTTTATTTTTTTGCACAAGTGTTGCTCTTCCTGCTTTTATGATGCCATATTTCTAGTTTATAGCGTGCAATGATTGAAGGTCTTAACGTACTGAACTTTCTACCTTCTTATCTCCTGCGAGATATTCATTCCTGGTTACATAGTTCATTAAAAGAAAAAAAAATGTACATGTTGCATTCAAAAAAAAACAAAAAAACAAAAAAACATGAACATGGATTCGAAATTTAATTTAGCTTCAGCAGGTTCTCAAAAGAAAGCAAGTTGCTCCTCCATATTTTAAATATTCATGCATGCGTAGGTATTTTCCGCTGCTTTAAATCATTATTAACAGAAATCCACATTTTTGTAAGCTTACTGGCACACATACACGCCAAAAAAAAAAAAAAATACAAAAAAATAAAATGGAAATCATAGATTCTGCAGTAAAAGTTGTGCATCCGAACCTGTTGCTGCCGAGTCTTGTTTTTAACGACCCTCTGCGGAGCGTCCCACAGCGATGTGCCATATTTATGTTGGCAATATAGGCGAAAGAATTAGGAACATAAAACTCGACGACCACACAAAAACTCTCAAGGACTGCCGTTTAGTATGGCTGGCTTTATTTATGTGACTTTGTTCAAAACAATATTTCCTTTGTCGCAACGCTTTGTAGCTGTGACGTCTCAGTGAGATTCATGACCTGAAAGTATTTATTTACGGTCGCCTTCGTCGCTGAATAATGCTCGCGTTTTGTTTTACCTATTTTTCTCCCGACAGTCTCTTGTTTGTTTTTTCGCTCCACTGGTAGGAACTCAGTCACACAACACTACACGGACAGTGTGCTCAACGATGCATGGCTCCTGCAGGCCAGAAGATACAATAAGTTGAAAAACATACAATACTTACAGAGTTCTACTATGAAACTCATACAAGACTCTTTTTTTCATATTTGAGTAGAAAACAAAACATAAAAAGATTTCTTGGTCTGTGTAGTAGTAAACTGTGTGTAAGCTACAGAGCAATGCTTTGTGATTTCAATACTTGGACTTACAACGTTATGGGTGAGTGGTGGGAGTTACAGCAGGTGTTGAAACCTCCCAACAAAAACCATATGTCATATTTACTTTTTAATGGGAAGAGGTGCTTGTAAAGTCGACCAACCTGGAGCACATGTCCATATTGCCTGTGCAGATTCAGAGAAAGCGGAAACACGGTACGAGGAAGGTTAAAATGTATTGGGGGTCATAAGCATGTCATTTCTTGATAAGGAATAGTCGAAAGTAGGAAGCTTAGCTCGGAATCTAGGAATACTGTAATTCTACTCTTACCTAGCTCATGTCCCCCTCTCCCTCATCTCAACCCCCTCCTCCAGGGGGAGCTCTAACCAGCAGCACCAGCAGCAGAAGGTTGCTTGTAAAATAAACACAAGCTAAAACCTCAGGCTGAAGACATTACCTGTCCTCTGGGCCAGGAAACGAAAAACCGTCATGGAGGCTTGTTTTTGTCTCATTTCCTATCTTCGCTGTGGGTGGGTGAGGAAAAATAACTTAAAACATCATCAATAAATGAAACGAAATACCCTTCTTTTTTTTTTAACGCTCACTGCAGACAGCAAGGACGGACGCTCAATTAAAGGGCGGTGCGGTGTCTCCATAAAGGTGACCTTTGACACTGCATTTCCACTCCAAATCAACACTCTCCTCACACATTCCTCTCAAGTCAACAGGGAGCCCGGAGTTTCTGCAAATGAACGATCTGTCAGGAGGCTGTTTATATCCCATCTCCCACTCCTTTATTTAACACTCTCGCATTAAAAGGGAAGAGCTTTTTAATTAGCTATGGACTCTCCTATTTTAATCAACTCACAAGCGGAGTCCAGCTGCGACAGCCTTGACAGGCGAAGACTGGTGACGTTCCAACTGCTGACTGCCCCCCACACCCACGAAAAAAAAAAGAGAGAGAGAGATGAGACCGGTGAATTTGTAATCTCGAGTGGAAAACAGTTTAGAGAGATAGATGAGTTTTTAGTGTAATTGCCTGTCCCTTCAAGGCTAGATGAGTGACTGCAGTAACTTCTGAGCTTCGTAAAGTATTTGAATATATACATTTTGTCCTTCTGCTGTCTGCGTAGGAATGCAAAGGTCACCTGAACTAGAAACAAGCAAAGACTGCGATGACTTCTATGTAATGAATTCAACTCTCGCCTGCTCTCAGTCTCGTCACATATTGCACATTACAGTGCATTAAAGCCATTACAAAGATTTGATTATACCGGACTTTGTGCCAGAATGTGCATAATGAAGTGCACTTGGCACATTAATCGTATTGCTTCATCAACATCATTTGCGTTATCATCCTTGAGTTCAGCCACTGACTTCTACCGAGCTGTCTTTTATCCCTGGAGTGGCTTTAAGCTCTTAACTGAAATCACAACAACACTGAAAGTGTAACTGAGGGTCTTGTTTCCACCATTTGATGTGGCTGCCAGGCAGCCAGTGGGATACTTTGAATTTAATTTCCTCCATTCAAGATGCAGCTTTTATTTACATCACAAGACTGAACAGATTGCACCGACCTTGGAAGAGATAAATGAAAGAAGGCAAAAATAAAAAATAAAAAAATCAGACAAATTAGAGCAGATATCTGCCAAACAATGTAATGCAATTAAAACGGAGAGAGCTGTTGCGTACATAATGTTAGTCCACTCACTTTAACCATCAGTGACTTTCTGATCTTTTATTACACATAGGAGAGTAGCCCACTGTTAGACTATGATGTGCAATCTGCTCGCCTCTCATATTGTCATGGAAATGCATTAGCTTAGGAGATGGGTCCCTCCGCAGTGCTCTCAGTGGACGGCACTCATTAAACTAATTACACATTGAACCTAAACTGAGTGGAGTGTAATGAGGTATGTGATATTCACAAGGAACTTATGCCACTGGGAACATGCCAATAGAAATTTATGATGCCACCATTCCACACCTGCCTGATACACAATCAGTGAAAACATAATAGCTTCTGGAATCTATTGGAGTAATTGGAAATTTGGACTATCTGGAGTGCTAGAGGGGAGAATGGACTGAGTCATTTAGAATCCATAAGCTTATAGATTCTCTCTGTAAAAGCTGCGAACACAATGAGGATCATACTTCCAAAATATTACAACCAGCTGCCTAATTTTGTGCATGTTCCCCTGGTGCTGCACAAACAGCTCTGATCTATAAAAATGCACAAAGTAGATGAACGCAGGACCTCAAGGGGAGTTCTGTGACGCCTGGATATTGGTCACAGATACTTTGGATGCTGTAGGTTGCTGGGTGGGACTTCTGTTTCGGCACATTTGGTTGCACTGTGCTGTTAATCACATCTGGGGATCTGGGTGATCTTGGGAGGTTGGAGGGCAGTTCGGTAGGCCTCATTCACTAATATGTGTGTGGAAACTTTCTTACACTGTCCAAAAATGAGTTTGCACGCAAAGTCATTATCAAATTCATGTCAGATTTGTGTGCACCAGCCAACATTTGTATGTTAGCGAATCAGATTCATTCCAAATCCACGGCTTGTGTTTGCTGCCTGCATATTATCTGCCCTGTATTATCAGCCTGCATCACCAACATGTGAATTTTACTTCTGGGTCAGATCTGTCTTTGAACTTACACTATAACCCTACACCACAACCCGAGAAATGTAACTACACTACCACAACAGCTTGAATTGTGTGGAAGGTTTTGGTGTAAGGATAAAAGGAGTTTCTATGTAAGTTAAGACAGAGATTACCCACGAAAGTTTAAATCAAGTATTAGGCAAAAAAATGAAGGAGAAAGTTTGACAAAAGAAACTTAATTAACAGTGTCTAAAAAGGACAGTGTTTGGGAAAGCTGTAAATAATTATGAAAAGGCAATAACATAATAATAGGTATCATTATTAGTAGTAGTGATAGTAGTAGTAGTGGTAGTCATCATTATTATTGGTGGTCATTAGCTGTGCAAGAGAACAAATCATACCATCTACCAAAGGTGTGGACTCGAGTCATTAATTTTATGACTTCAGACTTGACTTGAAAAAATGTTCTAAGACTTGTGACTTGAACTGATTTACTTGAAAAGACTTCAACCCAAATCTAAAAGTTAACATGCATATTATATAGAAAGTGAGTATTAATTCAATTCATTCATTCATTCAAACCACACTTTGTTCATATGTGTGCGTGAGCTGTAGCACAGCCAATCAAATGAACCAGATTTTAAAAACAAACAAAAAAAAGTGTATATTTTTTAAGTTCATTTGTTTCGTAAAAAGATAAACTCAGATTAAAAAAAACACATGGTCTAATATTTACATTAAGCATATAATTGCAACATTCTTTTTTCTTCTTTTTTTTTAAGACTCGAAAGGACTTGAAATTCAAAGTTTCAGACTTGTGACGGTACTTTGACTTTTACACTAGTGACTTGATACCTGACTCGTGACTTGAGGATAAAGACTTGACTTGGTCCCACTTCTTCCATCTACACCCAAGCACTGTTAGTAACCTAATCAGAAGTCAACTGAGAACAGTAGGATATAGGTGAATTATAAAATTTGACCCTACTTTCCATCTTGTGGATGTTTTTCTTTACTCCTAAGAGAAATGTATTTTCTTCAGTGGGCTGTGATGCTTCAAAAGGATTTCAAACAGTTCTACAGGAGTACAACTTATATGTATTCTCTTTGGTTCATCTGAACTATAAACACTGGGCCTGGAAACTAACCGCTGCACATTTCCCTGCTAGTATGAAGTAATTTCCCAGATCTTCTCACAGAGACTAAGGGCAGGAGTTCCTTGGTTCTGGTATCCAATAGAGTATTAAGATTATGTTAGCGTTGTGCAGTAGCTTCTATCACTATGCCAATATAAAGTTACTTCAAAAACTATTAAATGTATGTATTATATTATGTATTATATAACCCTTATAACAATTAAACACTATCATCGCTGCTCTAGGCATTTTTCCATGTGTCGGACTTGCACATGTGTTTCCCACACTCACTGAAATGGGAGCTAAGCTTCCTTTATAATCTTATGACCCCCCCCAAACCCTCCTATGAGCTCCGTTTTAATCTCACTTTGTTTAATATCGGTCAGCTCAAAGTAAATATATTCTAACTTGTTTATTTTTCCACACCGTAAAGCCGCAGCTGGGAGTTTAACCAGCTAAATGCAGTCAAATTGACTGGGCAGCGTTTCATAACACAGATGGACAATGGCCAAGTCAGTCACCTGATATTAACCTTATTAAGCATTTGGCTTGTTTAAGACTAAATTTCGGACAGAATTGCACACAAACAAACAGCAATTTTCTTTTCTTTCTTTTTTTTTTTAATCGTCCAATTACTTTTGAGCACCTTGTATCACATTTCTATACATTCTTTTTTTTGTTCAACCCACTGAATTAATTCTGAAAGTCTGCACTGGATTTGAGTCGTTTCGTTTAAAGCTTATTGTGGTAATGTACAGAACCAAAATTAGAAAGAAGTTGTCTCCTTCCAGAGTTTTATGAACCTAACTGTAAATATTTAAACTAATGCCATACAATAGTCTGCGTCCTGTCAACAACATATAAAGTTAACATTATAAATAAAACGTCTGCGACCAACATGTTAGTGATATGACATTTAATAAAGGGGTTTAAGTACATGGGAATATCATTTTATTCTTACTTTTTACCGTGGTCTCAAATTGGGCATCAAGTATCATGTTATTTTACTATTATTATTATATATACTATATATCCAGTAACACAGCATCCTAATTTTCTGTTCAGCTTACAAAGTGAACGACTTCTCTGCTATGTAGTTGGAAACAATGATGCCAAAGGACCAAACTGTCCAGCTACACTAAATTCTTTATCCAAGGACCACAGTGTGGTGTCTGAATGTCTTTCGTGGTTAAGTAAATTTAAACCGCTTTAGGGTTTAAAAACTAAACATTATTCTCTTTGCTGCAGTCTTTAACATTCGTCTTTGTGTGTTAGTTCATGTGTGTGAGCATGGCTGAAAAACTGAGGAAAGCATTTAATTCTCCGCTCACTCCATGCAACCTTCTAAGAAGCACAAAGAATTAATTCATTGATACTTTTATACGCTGCTAATATATCTGCACTGTTATTTTTATTACATCTCAAACTGAGGAAACGGTATCGCATTTGGTTTGGCAGGACTGTTTGTTAGAATGTTTTATTTCATTACAAACTATCTAATTCTCTGGCTTAAGTTCTAAGCCACCCCGCTTGCTTTTGTTCCTCTTATTTCCCCCCCCTCCTTTTCTTTCCTCCTCACTTCACTAAATGTACCCAGACTGGCTGTGATGGTGTGCGCTGGAAGTTTTCCATGCATCATAATTGTTTCGCTAATTTGCTATGCTAATTGAGTAATTAATTCAGGAACAGGAGATTAGAAGGGGGCAAAAATACAGAAAATAAATAAACAAGTAAAGCGTTGAGTGTTACCGCCGGGGCTACCGTTTTGTTCTGACATTAGGGATGCAAACCGACTCAAATACTCCAGCATGTTTGCTTCCTTTGCCCAAGGCTAGCTGGTTGATGTGCTTGGTGTGCAGGCACAGAGTTAGCATCTCTAACTTCTCACCATGAAACTCACACATATTCAGCCGCTAACTGCATGCTTCGACACGTCAATTGAACTCCAATGGTGTGGTCAAACTTAATAGTCTTCACTGTGTACACATCTAAGATTTAATTGCCGTTTCATTGCTCACACCTTAAACTGAACACATAAAGGAGGTCATTTGCATGTCACGGTAGTTTCAAGATTTCACATTTGCGGAGAAATTTCATGAAGCAGAAAGATGGTAGGTAGCTTACTGGGTGTGACGAACAGACGGGAGGAAACTCTTTTTTTCAGAAACAAAACATGCAGACCCTGCATTCTGGTATCTAACAACAGTGGAAATGAGATAGGGCTCAAAACAACAGCAATAAAGTCAAAGAGTGTTAACATATCAGTGAGACGAGCCTTGTTGCAGCGTATCTCTTGGGGAAACACATGAAGGTGTCCTTGGTTCAGATAAGCAGCATACCTGCTACTCTAGGTAAACATCCTGGCCCCCGGGCTCTTGTGTGTTCTCAGTCTTTGTTAATTTATTGTGCTACCAAATTAATAAAACCCAGTTAATGTCAATTTAAGGTAAGTTACATAATAAACTGAATCTGGAACAGTTTAAAACCAGCATAAAGGCTCGAAAATATTTTTAATGTTAAATTCCGGTTCTCCGTCTCATAAAATGACCTTTCAATTCAAGGCTGTTGTGCAATTGAGACAGCAAACCACAAGATGGCACCATACAGTTCACAATTTAACCCATGCGCCTCATACAGAATAAAATATTTGGGATTTCCACACTTTGGATAAAGCTTAACACCCCCTCCAAAACATAAAAAGCCCCTCAGTTTGCATTTTATGTTTTCAGAGTGATAAATAAAAATTAAAAAAAAAATATTTACTTGAGCTAAATATTTATGCATTAAAGTTTCTTGCACTAAATTAAATATTCTTTAATAACCATAATAAACAGCCATGCTGTATTGAGTAAAAATGACTGATTGTTTATACTGAAGCAACCGCAGAAAAGCTAATGTTTCTAGACAGGAGACCAATTACAATGTAATATTAAGAAGGTGAAAAGAAAAAAAAAACATCTCAGACCAGTATAGGCATTAAACTAAGAAGCTTTCATTCAGCAGTTCATTTATGTCTCCACTATGTGGCAGAGTGGAGACGTGAAAAAATACTAACACTAGTGGTAAATCAATAAAAAGACGTGTTTCATTTTCCTTTCATCAAATCCAAAAGTGCTAAGCAATTAAAGCCAAAGATGTCCAGACAGAAAGTACTCAAGCTATATTTCTGTTACAGTAGCAGAAATGCTATAAGAGTGTGGAAAATTACAAATGAAAAAAAAGTGCAACAAAGTGCCAGATGTGCCAGATGTGCCTGGGAACAATCTGGTGCCCTTCTAACCGGACGTCAAACAGTAGAGCTACTCGTACTATTTGCACCGGTCAGCTGCAGTGTACAGGCTCTGTGCGGTCATCATGTTTGGTTACAGGCAGTTAACAGCCTGCTTGGTGATGGCTCTGTGTTCTGTGTGTTGAGTTGTCTTAATGGACGTACAGCTTCAAAAGCAGAGTATTGTATGTGCCTGACTTTGTAAGCCTTTAGATGACGTTAGCAGAGTTTTATTCATTACTGAGTGAGAGCAGCTGGCTTCCCTGGTGCTATATTTATGGTATACAAGTCATTGCAAACATGCTGAACTGCAAAAGTGCCTGATAAGGGTTTTTTGTTTCATTAAATTTAACAGACATATGATAAAATAACTACCAAAATAGCTGAATCATGCAAGTTTTGACATTAACTCTAATTTACATTTATAATTGATTTAGTCAGTTTATTAAATCATATATTATTCACTTGATAGGACAGTGTTGTGGAAAACATCTGTTTATAAAAAAAAAAAAATTTAAAAACTGAGGTTTGTGAGCCGATTCACGGCGTTGCAGAGGAGTCCAAGAAATTTAAATTCCTTCCATTCCAATACGTTATTTCTTCAGTTTCACTCTCCCTCGCTTCCTTCTTGTTTGACCTCTTTATTGTTTTTGGACTCACTGCTTCATTTCCTTACTTGTTTTATTCTCTCCACCCTAAAGGCTCCATTTCTTAATCCCTTCCTTCCTCAATTCCTATCTTAAGTCCTAAATTCCTTTTTTCATGAATACCTTTATTCCTAACTTCATTTATCCCTCAGTCCTTAATTTTCCTGTAGTTTGGCTCTTTCCCAGAATTCATTTAAGTATGGAACATATGAAAATCTGCTCTGTCTATATATCACGACTGGTCCAAGGCACACTATCAGATAATGTGGCTGTCTGTGGTAACCCTCCTCATTTTTTCACAGGCCAGTGCCTCTGATCTTAAAAATTAATCACTAACATGTTTGGCGTATTAGTGTTTCTATTTTTTAATATCTTTTATCTTTAGGCAATTATGGGAGAATATTTTCACAAGATTATTGTGTGTGACTCAAAAGATATGGATAAAAATAATAAATTCGGCTTTAACTTAATACTAAAAAAAATAAAAAAAATGATAAGAACTAAAACAGCGCCATTAAAAACAGAACTTACAAAGTGCTTTGACAGACAAACTAGTACTTGCTGTTGACAGTACTCAAAAAGCAAATAACACACAACATTTGAACAACTAGAGGAAAAATGGAAATGCAAAATCCATCCATTTCCTTTTGCATATCCAGTTAAGGGTGGCGTTGGCCAGGAGTCTATCCTAGCCATCATAAGTTGTGAAGCTGGTGCACTTTGGACAAGTCGCCAGTCGATGACAGGACTAATACCAAGAAAACAATCATTAAGACATTCATACCTACAGCCAGTTAAATTCATTAGTCAGTTTAATGTGAATGCCTTTAAGCTGAGCGAGGAAGCCCATGTGTGTCATGATCCTGGGTCTTTTGACCCGGCGTTTTGAGTTCATGTCTGTATTTTGATGTTTATGTTTGAGTTTAAGTTTATTAGGTTACCTAAGATCATTTCTATTAGACCCAACTTGCCATTACAGTTCATCGTTTTTAGATTGCCCTTGTGTCTTCTCCTCTGTGATTAAGTCTCCCTTGCCCATCGTGTGTTTTATGACTGTGTCTTATGTTGTCAGGTCTGTGTCTTATTATGTTTCCTGTTTTATTTTGAAGAGGTCTTGTGTTCGATGGACTGTGTGTTTAGTTTTACTTTTCCCTGTGACGTTGTTATGTTCATTTGTGTCAGCTGTTTTCCCATGCGTTTCCACTTCCCCTGATCACCTCCTGTGTGCATTTAGTTCATGTATTTTCAGTCATTCCTTGTCAGACCGTCTACTTTGTTTCCATGTCATGTTTCCAGGTTTCCTCATCAAGTTGCCATGTTTAAGGTTTTTCTTGTTTATTTTCTCCTTGCCAGGATTTTTCATGTTTAGGATAGTTTATGTTTTCTTTCTAGTTTTCCCAGTTTAGGTTATTGTTTAGCTTTGCATTGTTTTCGCACTCTTTATTTTGTTCGGTTCTGTCAGCCTTAATAAACAGCTTCTTCAGTTTTAGAGCGTCTGCATTTGGGTCCACCCCCTCACTCTACACGGTCTGCTACTGCAAACCGTGACACCGTGCAGACAGACGACAGTGCCAACAGTGGTTAACATTGTTACCTTACAGCAAGACGGTCCTGAGTTTGACTCCACCATCTGTGTGGTTTCTCTCATGTTTGCGTGGATTTTCTTTAGTTACTCCGGCTTCCTCAACAGTCCAAAGACACGCGGTTAGTTATGTTAGGTTAACTCTGTCTGTTTTGTGCAAGTCTTGCGTCAGATTGATTACCTGTCCAGAGTGTACCCTGGTAGCTCCAGGCTCCAGTTCCTCCCGCAGTGATGAAAAGGGTAAGCGGAAGACGATATGGATGTATATAATATCTTTAAAATGTGACATAGCAGAAAGGGTCATCTGATGATCGGTGCACATCGGTTCACGTGGAGTCAACAATACTGCTATGTAGCATGGACAAGAGCTCTAGCTGATCAGTAAAATACAAAAATGATGCAATTTTGCTACTAAAACCAGTAAGAAGCTGAACTGCAGCTTCCAAACTAGCCAGAGGCCAGATCATGACTTAAAGAAGGTAAAATAGTAAATCCTAGAGAAAGTGAGCGTGTGACTGACTTTTTGCAGGTCAGAGTTTAAGAGCTCTGGTTGAATTCTGGACGTTTCCTTTGTTTCAGCTGTATTGCAAAATCTGCATGAGAAACAAGCCTGGGAAACTTCTTCCAACAAAGCCAACTTTACCATGGGGAAAACGGTTTCTCCTAAATGGGTAACATATGTTCTTTACTTAATGCACATGTCATTACAAGAAAATGTATATAATGGTTGTTAACGGGAATATGTGAAGATATCCCTTCAAATATCACTTGAACCGAGTGAGCGTTTCCTCAAAATAACTTGCCCTAGGGAGCTGATGATATATGCAACATTTAACAGACTCACAGTAAAGGAAAAGACAAATTAGAAGAAGATCAACACGTTATTTTAAGTGTTTACATCTGGAGATTGTTTTTGCTGCTCTGGAATAAGTGAACATGGCCAAAAGAGCTGGTACAATCCTGTTTGTAACTCCTTTGCACCCGAATTGTTTTGACGACCCATGTTTCAATCCAACAGATATCCTCTCAGCAAAAACAAGTCATAAAGCAAAACTTGGCATTAAACGGGTGTGACATTTAAAAATAGCAGAGGGATGAATCATTTCAACAAAACTCGACTCCTTGCTTGAACATTTTGCTCTAAAGCCGTCCCTTTGAGAAATAAAAAATTAATAAATCCCAATGCATGTCAAATAAAAACAAAACAAATAGTGCTTTCTACCTTAAGGAAACCACCTGCAGGAGGGAATCATCTCACAGTTCATTTAAAATCTATTCCAGGCATGTCAAACACGTACAAAAAGTAGAATCAGTCAATGGTTAATTCATATACCTAATTCGGTCATACTCCAGACAGAAAACAATGCCAGGAAAAAAAAAATCATTTACAGAGTAATCACCAGCCTTATTTTCCATGTTCTGCCTTATTATTGCTTTGAATGGTTCTGAGTCATTGCAAGCAATCACTGTTTGCACTGTTGTCCTTTTTCTAATGTAATTAAACAGGCGATGACAAAAGGCTAATGAGCAGCGGCTGTTGTGGGAGAGGTCAGCAGCAAATTAAACCCTGATATTTGGAAAAAGTTGGGTTTTTTTTTTTAAGTATGCATGTCTGAAAGAGAGATGTAGGGTAGAGGTGTGTGCATAATCTGAGTAGCAGGGCAGACACACTTAGGATTGATGTACCAGGGTGTCTCATGTTCATATCTATATGGCCCTTTTAATCCAATGAAAAATGAGAAGTG
The DNA here is from genome assembly GCA_015108515.1 of Hemichromis elongatus. Lineage (NCBI taxonomy): Eukaryota > Metazoa > Chordata > Actinopteri > Cichliformes > Cichlidae > Hemichromis > Hemichromis elongatus. The sequence goes on along the minus strand of VUQR01013802.1, from coordinate 6,379 downwards.
TGCTGTAACTTTGTTAAGAAGTGGGTAACGCAGCCAGGGGAAATGGAAACGGGGCCAGGTTTGCAGGCCTCCTGCACATTCAGTGTAAGAGCTAACCTGATTTGCAGTGCGGTCGCTCAGAGACCAATATCTGCCTGTATCAACCAAAGCCCATCAGGAGGGATTAAATAAACATGATGGACAGTTTTCTGAGGACCTATTAACTGTGCTGTCTGTTTAACATGGCTTATATATGCACGTCCATCCTATTGGCTTTTACATTAAATTTAGGGATTCAGTCTCTAAAGGTGTGACCCTCGCTCACTCCTTTTCACTTATCCTCATGATATAAAATAGATGCTGTTTAATTTAATAAAGAAAATATTAAGAAGCTGGAAAGTGTGAAAATAAGATGAATGTTTTCCTCCACGTGTGACACAGATCCACACGACATCCATCTGTGGTCGGGCCCAAACCAAGTAAAAGACAAGAGGCTGGTGTGGAAACTCAAGTTTAATCAATCAGTATTACTGCCATTGGTAAGTAATGCTTTTCAAATAACCAGCATGACTGAAGGAGTTTAGCCTCTGGAATAAAGACAGATTCAACTGTTTTCTCAGCATGAGTGGTACATTTCACCTGTCAGTGAAGGATTAGATGTGCGAGAGTGTATATTTATTTGCTGTGCAGAAGATGAGTGCAAGTATATATCCTGAGCAAACTCAGCACATCGTTTCAATAAATGAATGCAATAATTAATCTTTTTTGCAGAAAAAAATGAACTACTGCTACTTCCCAGCTTTCGAATACTTTCGTCCTGCCATATTCCCTTATTAATCTTTATTAAAGAAAACAGACTCTCTTATAACACAGTGTACAGTTTCCTGTGTGTGATGCAGTTAAATATTGAATGACTGAGAAAGGAAATGTTTACATTAAACATTATTTACACAATTAAATCATCTGATTGCACATGAAACAAAGCAGGTTTACTGTAAGCCTTCATACACCACGAGTGAAGAATAAGTTAATAATTCCACCTAAGGATCAGGTCTGCAGAAGTCTGGCAGCAGATGATGAATTTAATACCTGGAATAACTAAACTGAAAACAATCAGACCATCCATTCTGATATATCAAAATCCACTTATGCAACTACGAGAGGGCCTATCCTAATCCCAAGTTTTACACAGGTATAAAAAGGAATACACTGAAGATCAAGCAATATTGTCTTTATGTGTGTGCAATAAATGTTCTGAAAATATCATATATAAATTGATCTACATGGTATGTTCAGTTTTTCACTAATGCTCCGAAAAAAACATTGAGGTAAAACTGAAACATATTTTCTTTAATCTAGTAATTTACCAGCTAATGATTAATAATCATCAACAGCTGCATAAAATTATGGGAAAGAGTTTAAGCTAGGTTAACAAAAGAGTTGATGATCAGAAGGAACATTGCACTGTGGCTTTCCTGATGTAGAGAAATCATATGATAGAGTGCCAGTAAAGGAACTGTGGTACTGAATGAGAAAATCTAAAGTGGCAGAGAAGAATGTGAGGTTGGTGCAGGGCGTGTATGAGGACAGCGAGACAGTGGTGAGGTGTGTGGTAGGATTACCACTTGTTCGCATCAGCAACTGACAGGCAGCAGTCTCCATGAGTGAGAGTATGGAACAGGTGGAGAACCTGGAGAGGTGGGAGGTACGCTCTGGAGAGATGAGGGATATAAGTCAGTAGAAACAAGACAGAATATGTGTGTGTGAATGAGACAGAGAGACTGGTGTAACAACGAAGATACAAGGAAGAGAGTTAAAATTTCAGGGGTCAACCATCCGAAGAGATAACGGTGCATAAGAGAGATGGTTGACTGTTTTGAAGGCAAAGTTAGAGGTGGAAGGTTGAAATGGTTTGGAAAAAGAAAAAAACAAAGGGAAAATTCATGAGTGTAGTGAAGGAGGACGTGCAGAGGGTTGGTGTGACCGAAGAGGCTGAGATAGGGTGAGATGAAGGAAGATGGTCCACTGTTGACCCATAAAAAAATAAATAAATAACTTAACCCAGAATTTATATACTAATGGTACAATTTACTACTAGCTGATACAGAAGTAAAGATTTGAATTTTTTCTCTAAGTATCTAATTAATTTCATATCAGTCTATTTTTAGTTGCCTGTGCACATGTGCTCACATGTGTATCTGAGGAGAGGACAGGATAGGGCTGCATACACGGTGTTGATGGGGACAGTTTCCAACAACAGCCGTGTGTCCACTTATCCAATTCCTCCCATCCACTCCTCAGTGATTAATTAGGAAAGTGAGGGGAATTAGTCTATCAGCAGGCTGAGGGAGAGGAGGAAAATATTTACAGAGCTCCCAGAAAGGGGATTTCATTAGGACCTGCCTCGTGGTGAGTCGCCTCCTCTCTGTTCATGCCGACACAGAGAGGGGAGTACTTTGAAACTTGACCCTGTGTGTCCAAGTGCTCGGTAACTGTGTTAAACACCACAATGACAAATACAATTACTCAGTTACTTACACGTTATGTCTACCGACATGAAAATATCAAACAGAGTGCACGCAGTAAAAATACTAACTGAACTCCTTAAGAACATAAATGGCTAAACTACACTACAAAAAGCTTAAAATATTAAAAACACTAAAGCATCAAACCGCTGAGACGGAACGACTAAAGCTTCAGGAGGCACATTAACCAGTCCTTCCTCTCAAGGGAAAAAAACATCCACCCACACAGTCTGGAGAAATTGGTAAGCCTCATCCATTTGGCTGATGTTTCTTACTTTACTGTATGTTGATTGGAGTCAGATATCCTACTGATGTCTTATTTCCTCAAGCTCTTTTCCTTATATCCACTCCACTGACCTCAGAAACACACAGTACAATCACCACTGTGGCAGCTAAATGCATCTGATCATCAGGGAGAAGAAAAAAAGTGCATTTAGAAGTCTTTGACTTTGGTCTATGAAAACAATGGCCTAAAATACTCCTGCATATATATATAAAAAAAATGATTTATCTATGGTTATTAGTTGCCCTTGGTTTAAAATATTTATTTAGATAACATTATAGTTTGATTGTCTGGCATTCAATAAAGCCAGTCAGTGAGGCATTGGGGCTTAATGAGAAATTCAATGTGAAACACTAAAACTGCAGGAAAGTTACAATTCATCTATTAAACACTTCCAATGTACCATAAAATAAAAAGTTATTACAACAGTTGTCTTTATTTTGCTGCATTTATATTCGTTTGGTAAAGTCTGTTGCCTTGAGGTATTTCTTATTTTTAATAATAATAATAAAATAAAATAATACTGGATCATCTTTGGCTCCGGTTGGGGAATTCCTTGGCTTAAAGCCCATAATTCTGACCAAGTTATTCACAGAAAGAAATTCACTCCGTTATGCTCGGCAGCATACTCTTTAAACCTAAACAACATGATTTCACACAAACACCGCTGCCCTGAATCCTTGGAGACTTTACTCCAGCTCCCCCAGTGCTCATGCATGAATTGTGCAGGTAATTCACAGGCAAGTCAATGGGCTTGGCGTGTTCTGCCTCCAACACGCTCCACAAAGGGAGCGACTCCCTCGACTAAACCAAACAGACCAATTCCAGTGAAACATTTGAGAAAAATGCAACTTCTGAAAACATCCTTGTCTCACTACTAAGTAATCTGGAGCAGTGTTTCGAGCTGTGACATATAAAAACATAGCAAGATTGTTATCTGGCATGCCCCTGGATTATTTATTTGATAGCAATTAGAAAATGCCTCTTTTTTTCCACGAAGCTCCTTCATTAAGCACTAAACAAAAGTTTATGCAGTTAAGTATCACACAGAAAATCAGTGTATACCTTGTGGATTGCAGTAGCAACTTGGTTTGTTGGTCATGCATCATAGTAGAGTTTGTGTTGGCCAAGAAGTAGAGCTGTCACTACAGAAATACCAAAGATATGATGGATGTCATTTAGAAACAGTCTCCAGGGAATAGTGCATCCACACAAGGAGAGAGACCACTCACAATATTATGTAGGGCACAAATGCTCATCGCATTTAACTAGAATTGCTCTTTAGAAACTAACTGTATGCCATCATCAGATTTTTAAAACAGTAGCAACGCTGGCCTTTAAAAAAAACCAGCTGCAAAAAGAAGTTCTCAGTGTCCTCTGTGCTAAACTGGACATAATTCTCCAGAGCATTAGTCTCACTAGTCTCCCAAGTTCTTCTATACTAGGAAATAAGTCACAATATGGCAGCTAACAATGCTCCCATTTCCAGATATTTATGTCTACACCCAAACGCCATAGAATCGACAGAAATGAAACTAAATTAAAAATTTTAAAAAAAGGTATGAGCTCCTCCTTTCCTTGGACTATGTGTTCATTGCAAGACCTCGGTGCCATCCGATGACTGGCACTCCTTTAAAACACAGTCAAGACAAACTCCCCAAGTGATTCCAACTCAGCAAGAAAAAAAAGAAAAAGCAGCCAGACAAACTGTTTTAAACTTGTAAAACAAAAAGGTCAGCAGACACACCAGGGACTAGCTAGACTTGAGACATTTTCTCACAAAATATATATATTTATGGTATTTTCTGGTGTTCCGGTTATCTGCGCGATGGAGGGATGGAGAGATGAATGGAACAAAGTTCTTGACCTGTTGTTTACTTTAGGTCAAGTGAACCCAGCGTCCCAGAGTACGCAGCAGACTTGCAGGAACAGGATGACGAACAGAGATGACTAAAGAAAAAAGCGAGCGAAGGATATTTAGAGTTGGATTTCTAGATTTTAAGCTGTTGTTGGTATAAAGTGTCACCGCTACAGCTGAGCTAAGAGCAATATTACAGCAAAACAGTATGTTCTCATAAAAAGGTTATTGCTTCCATTTACTGAGTCATGGCTCTCATGGCACACGAGGGGATAACAGTGTGGAGATGAACTATACCAGTAACAATTGTATAGAGTTTATCAAAGTATGAAATGTTCAAAAGCAAAGAATAAAGTAGACTCGTAATGTCATGTTATTGCTTTCTGGATGTACATTTGTGGTTTTTTAGTACATCCCATCCCTTCTTTTCCCACCTTCCAGCTACTGTTTGCCCAAAGGATAGTCCATTAATCCCTTAAGATCATTAAGATGATCTTAATAGACTTCCAAACTCATGAGCACTTTATCTAAAACACCATATGGATACTGGGGAGACTGTTGCCTTGATTCCAGAAAAACTTCAGACGTCAGCATAGACTCACACAATGCTGGAAACATTTACTTCTGACATGTTTGCACCTTGTTTGTCGACTGCACATTCATGCTACAAATTCATTGTATCTAAAGGTCTTTTAATGAATTTTGATCTTGTGGTTTACTGTCTGTACCTGTAAGGAGGTGGCAACTCTGGGTAATAAAGGGATGCACACGTGCAACAGTATTCACACCGGCTGTGTCATTCACCTTGAGGCCCAATGCATGGCAAAAAATTATTACACAAACTCCAGGACCTTGGACTGGTGGCCCTTCATCTCATGCTATAAATGCCAAATTCTGATGCCTACCATGTGATACCTCAGCCCAAACTGAGATTCAGACCACAATTTTCATAACAATATGTTAAAAATGTGTTTGTGTACATCGAGTGACTGAGGTTTGAGCGATCTTCTTAGTTATCTTATCATCCTATAGTCCTGCCGTGGCATCACCACCAATAGATAGCAGCCAGTGACGTGCGGTGAGGTTCATGGCTGGTGAGGCGCTGACGTCATCACAGTCAGATTTACAAACATATGAACCCTACAGAGTAGCTTATTCACCATTTCATTGGCAACAGTTAACGTGTTTTGTTTAAAATTTCATATCAGCATTCTTTACATATACAAACTAGCATAGAAAAAAATAACTTAAAAAAACGTTATCGTCATACCTTTACTTATAAATGAAGTCGAGTTTAGAAAATTCTTTCAGTTTAGATATGTAATCTTCCATTTTGAAAATAAGGCCAAGCAACAGGAAAAAATAACTGGATGGCTGCACTTCACTTGCTAACAGTTTACTGCTGTCACAGTAGAATTAGTGACAGTGTCACTAATTCTATTATTCTGCAGCCGAGGAGTCGTAATAAGAATCCCTGGGATCACCAGCGCCCCCTGCCATGAGGCAGGAGAACTGCGTGCCTCACCTAGTGCGTCTTCGCAGCAGTTTTATGATCGCTCAGCACAAGAATACACACAGTTGTTGATAAAAAAAAAACCCCACTGTGCATTATATATATGGAAATTTAGTTCATATAGTAAAAGTGTTCGACATTTTAATAGCGACATGCAGAGGGACAGCAATACGGTCTCACTGCATAGCATGCCAGCACCATTAGCATAGTCATTGTGTAAT